>JAACJM010000376.1:0-61816 GCA_013368315.1 Tetrapyrgos nigripes
GGTTGACCATAGTTGACCAGGGCTTTAGGGACTTTTTTGCGCTCTCGTCTTGTTTTCTGCCGGAGGGGTTGATCACCCCGCACTCATCTTTTTTTGTGCTGGGGAGGTTGACCAAGGATGACCAGGACTTCTTGGACTTATCTCTCTTTCCTGGTCTTGTTTTCTGCGTGAGAGGTTGACCAAAGCTTGACCAAGGTTGACCAGGGCTTCATTCATACTTTCTTTGCTTTCATTTCTATTTTTCCTCCGGATGTTGACCAAGGCTTGACCAACGTTGACCGAGTGGTCTACGTATGTATTTTGATTATTTTGGACTTCAAAATAGTGTGTATTGTAGCTATTGACAAATTACAATGTACTACCTATACTAGAAGAAGTTGACCAGGATCTTTGGTTGAGACCAAACCTGGTCAACCCTAAGGGGCAGTTTTACGGAACATTCAGCCTCAGAAGCTCAACATCTCATCAGCCCATTTGACTCAGAGCTCAAGGTTGAAGCCAAGACACAGGCTGCTCCCAGAAGGCAGGGCTTCCCAGCGAATCTGGTCAATGCTTCTATTCTCAATCGTGAGGCTCAACCTAAGCTCAGCGTCTTGTATCTTCATCCGTTCCCAGCACCTTCAGCCATTCAGACTCCACCCCAGTCTCCCACAAAACCCCGATCCTGAAGCATTAGTCCATCCAAGGCCCAGCTCAACACCACCTCAGCATCAACCCTTACCAGTTCTAGTAAGGGCAAAGCTGTTGTTTTCATCATTCATTATCTTGGTGGCATAGATTTCTATAGTTCAAGGTATCTTTCCAAAGTCAGCCCTTTTCTGTGATCTCATACCTTTCTCAGGGATAGTGCTATTGCTGCGTTCTGGGATTTATTGGATAGAGAGCTTGAGCCTGATATGCGTGCCACTGTTGATCGTTTCCTCATTGAAGAGTTTATTGCTGCTGTTTGAAGTCGTCTGTCCTTTCTGCGACACTCCATCTATGTACATCCTAGGTCGTTTTATATCAGTGTTTGTAAAAGTGGTCAGTTATGATCAGATGTTTTTGTAAAATAAAGTGGTCTGTATGGCTCACTTTTGTAAAGTCAACAGGTCTTTGTGCTACCTCAGCCCTTGTCATCGGAGTTCCACATCATCCTCGCTTAAATTCTGTTTCTCACTTGCCTCCATGTCAATGTCCAGGCCAGCAAAGCGTCCCAGAAAAGCTGATATCAACGCACTCAAGGGGATCACTTCCTTAGCAGCACTTGGAGTCAGCTACAATGATCCCAATGACAACATTATCACAGAAGTCTCACACGTTTCCGCTGATGGAAGGAGGGCATACAATTCCACAACCACAGTTCCTAGCCATCGAGCACGTGTGTATACTGCCATTGAGGCAGATCCGGATTGGTCAGATTTAGGGGATGAGGATTTTCTGCAGAAGATGTATCATGGGTTTCTCTACCAAGTTAAGAATGGTCGTGTCACCAAAGTTGGGCAAAGGAGAAAGCTATACGCATCGGTGAATTTTATCCTGGTTCTGTGTGGCTTTACCCTAACCTAAACCTATTCAGGACAGACCGATGCGAATCTTCCTGAAGCATAGAGAGGAATACCTCAACGTTCTGATGATCTTGAAGGGTTGGGGTGATTGTGTACCGGCGACCTGTCCTAGCTGCCCAGAAGACCGTGTACCAATGGAACCAACATTCCGATGTGTTGACTGTTCCCATGGTGGATTGGTGTGCCAGGACTGCTGTGTGGAGAGTCACCTTTCAAATCCGCTGCATAACATAGCGGTGGGCTTTTAGTTTTTGTAAAAGCGCTCGAGAGTCACTTACATTTTTGAAGTTTTGGAATGGGAAATAAAAAGGTCTCCTTAAAACAGTTGGGTCTCACCATTCAGCTCGGTCATCCAGATGGGTCAAAAATGTGACCTTCCCACGAAAGGCCCCTCCAAATTTGTAGTGTTTCACACCAATGGATGTCATCATGTTCGCCTTAACTACTGTGGATGTATGAGGTCAAGGTCACTTTCAACCAGCATGCAACATCAAAAATGGGAGCAACTCATGCATGCTCGTTGGTTTCCCAGGACTCACACAAGACCGGGTACTGCATTTACATTCAAGACGATGACCCAATTTCAAATGTTGAATCTATGTGGAAAGACAACACCTTTTGATTACTATAAGTCAATGGAGAAGCTCACAGATAACACCGGTACAAAAATACCTGTGAGTCAATTCTGTACCTCACTCCACCAATGTCTGACCAACAGTACATTCTTGCAGAATCGTTATCCAACCTTCCTACAGACTGTTCGACAGTGGAGAAATTTGAGGATGCTTAGGCGTGGTGGTCGAGGAAATGATGGGATAAGGAATATCGAGGAAACGAAGCCTGGAGAGCTTGACGTCATTTGTCCAGCTTGTCCAGATCCAGCAGTCAACCTTCCTCCTAACTGGGACCAGACCCCGCTTGGAAAGAGGTGAGTCTGAATTCCTACAGGACTTTTGTAAAGTTGATATTCACTTTTACAAAACAAACAGTTTTATATATTACATGTTCCTCTCTTTTGACGCTTGCTTCCGGTTGAAAAGAAAGAAGGTTTCAAGCTGGGATAGAGACCCTAGCTTGCAGGATGGCATGGCTTATTTTGTTGAATCAGGACCTGATTTGAAATGGTGCCAAATGATGGAGGACCAGAAGGAGGTGAGAACGTGATCAACATTTAAAATCGCTAATACTAACTCCTGTGCTCCAGATGAGCACTTGTACTGGGCTGGCTGCACTTGACCATGCAAACACAAAATTCCATGAAGGTTATGACAATAGTGGAGAGGGTGCTGGATCCTGTGCTCGGCATGAGTTGATTTGTAGGAATGGGATGGGACCAACACAGATTGGAGAGAGGTAGGTTTATTATTTCTTTTGTCGACTGCTTTTGTAAATGTGCTCGAAAAATCCAAAGCTCATTTACAAAAGCAATCGACAATATTCAAATTTTAGGACTTAGCTAATCATTTTGCAGATATGCTAATATGGATTACATCAAGGCTTCTCTTCTGCGTCACATTGCTGCCACCCTTATTCTAATCATCTGTTATGATATTGTTTGTCAATGGTCAAAGAAACTCGTTGAACAATTCAAGAAACTCCTGGCATTAGTTCGATTGAACCTTACTCTTCGCATCCTTCGCTTTGTGATTCCTAAGCTTCACATTCTTGGTCACCTTCTGAAATGTCAGGAAAAGTTCTCCACCAATTACATGCATGGCACAGGTCAAACTGATGCAGAGGGAATTGAAAGAGTGTGGTCAGGGCTGGGTGGTCTTGCAAGCAGTCTGAAGGAAATGGGTCCTGGCTCACATCATGACACCCTGGACAATCACATTGGCCATTGGAACTGGCAAAAAGTTTACGGTCTTGGTATGTGTCGCTTTTGCAAAAGCTGGGGCTTGACTTATGTTTTTACAAAACAACTCAGGTGCACTTTTGAAAAAGCGTCTCATAAATGCTGTTGCACAGTTTCAGATCCAGTTTCAAGTCTGGAAGGATTTCACAGAAAAGCAAATGGAACATGCTCCACAATGGAAACAGATGGTCGATGATTATGAGACTCAGCAAACTGAAATGAATCCATATGCTTTACCGATCAGTGGTAAGTTTACCCCACATTTTTGTAAATTCATCATGACCTCATCTATAAATACTAGGCAAGACTCTTCAAAGTGCCTGCCTGGAACTAGCCCGAGAAGAAGAGAAGAAGGCTTGGAAGGAGATGAAGTCAGAGGAAAGGATGGTTGTTGATGAAGAGGATAGCAGTGATGAGGAGGTCAATGACCTTCCAGACTTTGAAATTAGTCCAGGGGAATTCCTCTTCCTTGGTCTGGAGATTGAGCAGCTTCAGTAAGTGGTAACTATTCTTTTCCAAAAAAAGTCTGCATCTAAGATACATTTCCTTTTACAGACGAGACCTTCGCGAGGATATTAAATCAATTAGTAACCCAACCAACAAACAACTAACTCACCTCGTTGATTGAAGGACAAAGATAACAAAGCCATCATCCACGTTTACAAATCCTTCCATCTTAACATAAATCTATCATTTAACAAAACTTTCCTGACATATCTGGTCACCAACCCATTTACAAAACCACCTATCTCTTGAATGTTATCTTTTACAAAACACCCGCCCTGAATCCTTTACCTGTTCTACAACTCTCATGCTCTTTCTTCTGGACGCCTGCCCACCTTACAAACCTATTGGTCTCCTCTTTCCCTTCGCAAAAATCTGGCTTCAATCATGGGATTTCTTGGAATTCCATTTGACCAACTCAATTTACAAATCTGGCTACACCTATCGGCCACATTTACAAAAACAAAAGGGTTACGCGTGGAGTGGTGCAAGGCCTATGCACGAGTCAAACAGTGGAGGGAAGAGATAATGATTCTCCGAGAAGAGATGTGCCGCTGCCTGGTTTCCCTTGAATGGCAAGCCAAACAATGGGAGTCCAGAGCCAATTTACCCAACTTTGAGGGAGAAAGATTGGATGGTTTGAGTGCTTATGCATATCAACAAGCGGCTGTTCACCGATCTATTGCAGAGAGGTTCAAGAGCATCTGGGATACCTCGGCCACAAAGGCCTGCCTGCAATTCGAGACTGGAAATCTTAGCCTTGAAGATCTATTCAACACAAGTCATACTACCAGCCAAAATGACGAAGACGAGGAGGAGGAGGAGGAGAACGAATCTGGAGATGAGGAGATGGGAAATGAATCATTAGGATTAGCTGAGGCTGACGATGAAGATCTGGATGAAGAAGAGGACGAGGACAAAGAAGAACACGAGGCCGAGGAAGAAATGCTGGAAGGGGAAGAGTTTGAGAGCAGAGCGATGGAGGATGATGGTTCTGATGAGGTGGAGGAGGAGACAGAGAAGGAGGCCATCAATATCACGCTCATGCTGAAAGAGCTAGAGGATGAGCAGTACTAAGACGTATATATTCTAGATTTGTAAAGTATATGATTGACTTTTACAAAAGTGCACTCCCTGACCATATTTTACAAAGGCCATAATTTATGACCCGAAGTCATGATGCCAAGTAGCCGCTTCCTAACTGACAGCATTTCAACGGCTTCTGGGCTCGCCTTCCTAATTAGGAAGGCTAGGCGAGCCCCCGGAGGGATTTGGCCCAGTATATCTATTGTCCGCATCATTTACAAAAGCCTACCGGATAAGGTATTGGGGTACTATACAAAAGTATTACAGCATCAGCTGTTACATTTTAATGGGTTTTCCTTGCTCTATTCAGTTTCCCTCCTTGTGTTCTCATTCTTTGTCTTCCAGTGTTCAAAAATGCAATTGGTCAAGCAGCTATTCAGGCAGCTCTCAGAGCTCCCTTTGAGCAATATGGCCACCACAGAGGCTTCAAAAGACGCCTTTCCTTGCCACTGGCACCAATTGCTTCTTCAACTTCCCCTACATACACAGGCTTCCTCTTCAGAATGCCCAAGAACCCAAATCGTCAACAGCTCACATTGCCAGGATCGCTTGGCTATGCCCTATGTATGTATTAGCAGTTCTTCAGACTTCTTCTCTTTGATTAACCTCACTTGCCATTCAGTGACATGGCTTGCCTTGGTTCCTCTCCTCTGTTCAGATGCACTTTCACAATCCAACCTCTATCCTCCTGTTTGAAATCACGCCGGTCTTCTCTCAAAGAAACTTCCTACTCACTGGAAGGAAATGGTCTGGATCAATGTCACCAAGATGGCCTTGTGAGGCTATGTCTCAGTTGAGGGAGACAGAGTTAAACTATGTTACAAGGGAAATGAAATGTGAGTAGTACTTTCATTTCTTCATCTCAGCAAGTTTTGAAGAAACACTTTCAGATTGAAGCTTGCACTGCCATCGTGTAAACCTGAAGACCTTCAGATTAAACCCGTCTGGAATCACTTCGTCCAGACTGTATGCAACTCAGTCCCTCAGCTACCTAAACTCCTCCTACTTATATGCAACTCAGCCCCTCAGCTATCTGCTGAACTGCTCCTACTTATAGTGTCTCGTTGTGAGACTATCAACTCTCTCAAAGCAGGTACTTTGATGTGCAGAAGCTTGCTGCAGCCAATGTCCAAGGAACTGTATAAAAGGGGACTATGCAGACTATCATGGCACATCCTCTGCTGCACCGAACAACAGGGTGTCCTCAACCAGCAGTTGTGTAATGTCGTAAATTTCGAACATCTCTCCATCAATCTTCCTCTATGCCACTACTACCAGCTAATCCACGACACGTCTTTCACCCGAATCACATACCTGGAGCTCTTGGGTTCTATGATGCTCTCTGAGCACATTCTGCTCACTATGAAGGCCTCCAAGGTTGTCAGGTTCGAGAACTTGAGCCATCTCATGCTTCGAAATCTGTGTGGTCAGCTAGAAGCTTGGATAGGCTTTCTACAGGGTGTCAACCCTCACAAGCTAAAAACTTTGACCTGTAGCCATTGCATAGTGCTTGGGGAACCAGAGTGAATTTGCAGATGTCGCTCCAGGTCACCTTGAATTCAACAATCTCATGCTCTCCTTCAGCTACTGCTGGGGAATGATTGATGTCTTCCAACACTTCTCAGTCACCAGGATAAGCTCCCTCTCCATCACTCAACATCTGCTGGAAGGGGTTATCGTCAACTTTCTGAACAGATAAGCTTCTTCCGCGCATCCATCATTGGTAAGTCAAGTCTTATATACCATCATCCAAGCTTGTGCTGAAAACAATGTATAGACGCTATTCAGATCAATTTCAGCGTGATGCACAAACTTGAGTGCCTCTCCATACTCGGCACAACTATCCAACCTTCTGTTCCACTGCCTATCAGACTCAAAGTGATATCTGAGATGGCTTGCACCTCTCATCTCTGTGAGTTGTGTCTGTCCATGGAAACATCCAATGCCATGGAATGTCAGGCTTTGGACAATGCTCTGTTGGAACCGTTAGAGCAGAGGCCCTTATCCAGAATTATGATAGCTGCAAGTCACTTTTATGATGCTGTGGACCCAGATACTGCTGCACTGGGACAGTTTGTTCTGAGGACATGGAATGTTGTTGGTGATGGATTGAGTTTCTGCAAGGCATCTGATATTCACAATGAGATGGTAGCGAGGGTCAGTGGGATACATTCAGTGGACATCTTTGCTCTGTAACCATCAGTCTATGCAGTTGTCAATGAAGAATGGTATCAAATCATTGTAAATCAGCATTGGAGCATTTGTGGCTTTGTGAGATGTAGTTGCTTCCTGGCGCTGTCGTCCATCCCGTCACAGGCTTGGTGGTATCTCTTCAGCAAATATTTATGGACAAAGGAAACTCCAGAGGTGGGTGCAATGTATGTTTATTATGTGTAGTAATTATTGACTAATATCTCCCTCCATTTAACAATAGACATACAGCCTTTGTTTTCCTAGCAATAAGATAGGTTCCTGCAGGACATGGATATACAACTACATGGGATATGATGTCTGGTGGTTCAATGATTGCGAAGTGCTGAGAAGGCTCTCCATTTACCACTCTGATGTTAAAACATGGATAATCATGAAATGGTAAGCTTTGTTGTTCCAATATTGACAATGGCTGATCCACTGCAACTACAACGAAAAGGCATAGTTGATGAGCTTTTCGCTCTTCGATTGGAATCTGAAAGATGCGTTGTATGGTCCCAGTGCAGACATCCTGACAATCATAAAACTGGATGGTGCTGTCTCCAACATGTGCGCCAGCTGTGCTATAGGTGTGACCTCAGTGCTGGAAATGCTCTAGAGTTGGTATGGTCTTGGATAGAATGAGTGATTTGGGACAATGAGGAAGGTGATTGGCATGTTGCCAGGGATATTCTGTATGCTCAGAGAGATAAGCAAGTAAAAGGTTGTAATCTGTCTTTGATATGCTTTCTGACTTCTTGCTGATCTTCACTATCTCAGCAGTGGTTACTGGTCAGAGGTTGGTGTCTTTCAAAGGCTTTGAGGTGGTGGGAGATAAAAGGTGTGTCATGGCTTTCACTTGTGAGCTTTGCAACTGATCATCTGAAACCAGAGCATTGTAATGCCCCTGTCTACACATTTGCCTCAGCATTATATAGTCCATATCATCTATGAAAAATTCTTTGGTGAGCCCACTCTGCAATATGTAACAGTAATTGATGGACTGACACATTTGCTGGTTGGTTTTGGTCTTCTGCAGCATCCCGTTCATTGCCTCTCCAGGAAACTCGCTGACGAGAGTGAGCGGTCCCCAGTACTTGAGCAGCTCTCCATTGTGCATAGCATAATGATGGTTTGGCTTTGATGGTGCACCAGCAAAGATTTCTGCTCTCGTTCTGCGATATTCCGTATAATGATACGTGTATGCATCAGCCTCCTGGTCAGAGGTTGAGTATGCTGCAATAATATTTGTGGACACTACCAGATGATAGAAGTTATGAAGCAATGCTTTTTCATGTGTGCTCATTGAATTCCTGCTCCAGATCTCGGGCAGGATAAGAGGAAAGAAGATGGTGAAGAGATCTAGATACTCCTTTGCCTTTAGCTTTCCATGACTTGCTTCACCTAGATTACTGGGAGGCCGGTGAGTGTGGGTGGGCAAGGAGACAGATTGTATACATGTTCTGATACTCTTCAGCCATTCGCCATTGAAGTTGAAAGGTAGATCATCAGGGGCTGGATTGGGATTAGGACTATAGTCTCCATCATCCAAGCCAAGGTCATCAGGTTGAGGTGTAGGTGAGGAAGGTCTCTCAGTGGCAGTTTCTTCATCTGAGAGTACAGGGTATCGAGGTGGATAAATGCCTGGCATTGACGTGAAGTCCTGCCATGATGTTAATGATGGTGCTTGAGAGCTGCTCCTCGAAGCCCAAGACCAGAGCCAAGTAGGCATAATGGTCACTCTGTCCTCATCATTTCCAGTCTTCATGGCCTCTTCCTCACTTTCCTCCATCAACTCATGCAAATCTGTGTCCACATCATAAGTCCCATCCTCATACTCCTCCTCAAGTTCATTGTCATTGCTGTCGTTGTCATTGTCATTGTTGTTGTTGTTGCCCTTTTCCTTGCCTTTTCCCTTTTCCTTGCCTTTTCCCTTTTCCTTGCCTTTTCCCTTTTCCTTGCCTTTTCCCTTTTCCTTTCCCTTCTCCTCCTTCTCCTTCTTCCCAATACCCCATCGCTCCTGCAAATGATCTTGCAGAATTCCTTCAAGTGTATTGTGCATAAACCCAAGCACGACATGCTTGACAGGATCAAAGTATTCGAGGTCGTGGAGTGATGTCCAGCGCACACCGTTCTTTGATGCAATAGTATTCTGATCTCCTAACCTCGGCTCTGCCAACCACTCACCCACCTGCTCCCTTATCCTTGCTTGATTCCACAATGGGTATTTATCCAGATCCAGGCATTCTATGTCTGAATGGAGACCCAAGCACCACGAGCAGTAAAGCTTAGCGCTATGCAACAGAAAGCCTGTTATCTTTCACATAGCTTCCAGATCGGCAATGAGTGGAATCACCATAATACGGATAAATGTTCCTGTAGGATGAAGATGTGTCTGCATTGTGATGCTAACAGGTGGTTTTTGTAATTAAGTGCTAGGAACTACACCCAAACACAAAACTGTATACAAAAGTAAATGAGACGAGTGTTCCGAGTAGTCAGAGTACTCAAACTCCCAGTTTACTTGTACTATAAGTACTTTTGATCAGGGTTTTTCAATGAAGTTAGCGCTTAGTGTGCAACACAATAAACACAAGTTTAACACCAAATCAAACACTTGATAGACCAAAAGGTCAACACAATGTTTATACTCGTAGAGAGTGCAGTTAAGTTTGTTTAGAAGCTTTAGTCTGTGTTTCACGTCCTCTACTATTGCTAGCGAGATCCGATACTCTACAGTATGTGGCTTGGGTAGCTACTTGTAATATCTGGTCCTTTTATACTACTCGCAGCTACAACTATACAGTTACCTATTTCTTTTCGAGGTCCGCTAAAAGGTACGT
This sequence comes from Tetrapyrgos nigripes, assembly GCA_013368315.1. Classification (NCBI taxonomy): domain Eukaryota; kingdom Fungi; phylum Basidiomycota; class Agaricomycetes; order Agaricales; family Campanellaceae; genus Tetrapyrgos; species Tetrapyrgos nigripes. The sequence continues at coordinate 10,026 of JAACJM010000376.1, forward strand.
AGAGAAAATATAAAACAAATCAAAAAGTCCGCTAGCGAATTCTACCTATTTCCTCGTAAGTAAAGACTTGCTTATTAGGGTATACAGAAACTGTTCAATATTATCTAAATATTTGTAGGAAATTTCTTCAGTCCTCTTTGTAAGCCATCTGGTGTTTTTGTGTACTGTCCTGGTTAGTGAGCATCGCATCTATGACTCAGAATGCTCCACTTATGACTACTAGGTCCTTCATATGCATCCTTATGCTAGGGGTGTAAGGTTTTCTCATAGTTTCTTTATTCTGTTCAGTTTTCCTTTCCCTTTTCTCCGATCTTGCTTTATTTGCGTTCTATGTATTGCCAACAGTCTACTACTGAGTCCTACATATGAGTCCAGCTCTTCTGCAGTTCCATTTGCATACTTATTCCTCCTTCAATGCTTTCAACGCCTAGCTAGACAATTACTGACAGATTTATCCTTATCTGGAAATAACATTACCCGTTTGGGTTGTATTCCAATCATTCAGATGTACTGCGACTTAGCGCTTCTGTCCCTTATATCTCTGTGTAGAGATGTCTGTTCACTATCCCCTCTGTACCGATGGATAGCTGAACTCTCTGGGATCCTGTACATATATACTTTGTCCTACTTTCATCCCCATGTACCTTTTACAGATACTTAAGATTCCCTCAAAGCTGTCTTAGTACTATGGGATTTACTAGCATGCTTGTCTGCATGTCCGATCTTAGCACTGTTTTCTCTGATTGACCTTTCGGCCAAGGATTGTGCTGCTTATGCATTCCTATGCCCACGAAACGGGGCTACCTCGCACTTCACTGTCCCTTTGGATCACGCTAGCGGTACTAGTCATTATAATAGGATTTGAAAGCCTTTGTAGGCTATCTTTATTATTTGGTGGGTCTGCTATTACAACTCCTTACTCGTACATATCTATCATAGTACTTAGAATGAGTTGTTTCTCCATCCATAAGCACTTAATATTATTGCACTGTTGTTCTCTAGTCCTGCTAGGTATTAACTAGCAGTTCAGGGCTCACCCTAGTCCTCTTATTTCCTTGAAGAACGTCAAAAACTGATATTATGGACCAAAATCGAAGTGTGTATATGGCGATTTTGTATGGCGTATCAACACTATGCCAATGAGCGTTGAGCAACTCTACGAGAGGATGTAGGATATGAGAAATAGTGGTGACATTTGGAGCTTTAGGGCTGGGGGTGATTGCAATGATGGTGTTTTTGGGAAGATAGCGGAGTTCAGGGGGGAGGTTCATGCAACAGAGGAGGATAGCACTGCAGGATACAATTTTACCAGCAATTTTATTGGTAAATGGGTTGAACCAATCGACATACAGAGAGAATGTGAGATGGCCTGGTCGTAGAGGAAAATCTGGCTGCATGTGCCAAGCTCTGCTTTTCCAGGTATCCTGCATGTTGCCATCAGGAGAGCACAGGGGATTATAGGACTTGATGATCATCTCCTCAATCCCTGGACGTTTCAGAAAGAACTCGAGCCATGACCTGAAACATTGGGTATTATACAACTGCCTAGGAACATTAATTTCTCCTCTTCCAGTTCTCCTTTTGGTTTTCAACGGTGTTCCACAGGCTTTCTTTACCTTTACTCCTCGCTTCAAAAGACAATGATCAGGGAGGTTTGGCGTGGGGGGATAGAGTGCAAAGCACTTGGGACAGCAGACGGTGTGGATGATGGTTGGTTCAATTTGTAGAGAGCTGTAAGTAGAACAAACATCTCAAAGAGTGTGTGGCGCCTGGATATTGATGTCATAACCAAGACATTGCAGCACCGTAATGGAAATGATGTGGAATGCTGTTGTTAGAATGAGGGCAATGCAGTGGAGAACAACACCAGTAGTGCTATGACTGGCACCACCACGCAGATTAAGCCATGTTGCAAGGAGAGCCGTCATATACGCTATCGTTGACATACTCTTCTCTGGGAAAGAGATGAGGAGTATGAGAAGAGATGTTCATTTTTGAAGGTGAGTGAAAACTACACACTGCATTCCTCTTCTGCAGTTCTGACCCTCCTGCAGAATCCTCATTGTCATCTGAGTCATCCGCATCTGAGCCATCCGCCTTGGCTTTGGTTCATAAAGCCTGCAAGTTTTTGTTCTTTTGATGTTCGGCCCTTGTCTTCCTGCTGACCTGTTGGCCAGGGTGACATTCACTGTCTTTCTTGTATGTTAGGTTTCCACATTTGGAACAATGGCAGACCACTGGCTTGTTGGCCATAGCGTAGCTCAGGGCTGCAGTGAGAAAGGATCTGGAGATTATCCCTTCTCATTGCTACAGCGTGTTCTTTGTATTCTGTTGGTTAACCTTGTTTACCGGTCTTTCATGTGAAAACATAATGCATGGTCATAGTTTTCATTGGCCATTCAAAACAGCTGTTCCCATGTGTACTCAACTATTGTATTGTTGCTCGACAAGTTGAACTGGAATTGTATAGCAGGCTGGTGAGTGTTCTTTTGTGGATGTTCCTGAGTTCTTATACATTTTTGAGTACATGCGCAACATTTCAAAGCTCTGGTAATAACGGATGGAATGAAGCACCATTGGTAATCAGGGGAGCAGGGAGTGGGGGAGCAAATTGAACCTGATTTTGTAGTCGCCATAGATCATCTTCAACAAGCACTTGATGTTATCAACTGGGAATGAGAAGTGTGGAAAGATGTCTCTAGGAAAGCGAGAGGGGTTATCTTTACAACTATGTTCAAGAAAGGTGTATGGAGCATGGCCAGTCTCGCATTCTCGAGTCATGGTCAAATCAACAGTTATCGAGTGAGTCAAGCAAGTCCATTACATCTTATTTGGCTAACATGAAATGTCAGGTTCACTTTGGTCTGCGCAGCGACGAATTGATTGTCCAAGCCCAGTCCAATACAAGCTGACTAGAGTTGATACCCCATACCAGGCTACTCAGAGACATTCCTGAGCTTATGGTAGAGGAATATGTCCACTGGATGGACCTCGATCACCACGAGATCAAGTTCAGACTGTTGGATTTGCCTTGGGCTCAGAGCTCTGATAGCTGAACTCTGAAGGTCACAGGTGAGGATATGATACTGATGTCCAAGTTGGACAGGATGTACATAGCCGTTCTTTTGGGATGATCTCTCAATATCTCAAACAGATGGAGTCATATGATCAACGGCGATATGTGTCTGAACTGTGGTTGGAGGCATTGAAGGCTTATGGGAAGGGAATTGCTGAACGCCAAAGATCCCAGCAGCTTTTGCTGCACTCTTCTGCTATGGACACAAACAGACTTTTGAAAGAAGTGGAGAATAGCTGTCCAAAGGGTGTGGATGATACAGATTGGTTGTTGGTTCAGGTGATTATCCTTTAATCACTTGGATATTCATGTTTTCAATGTTTCTGTCTTAGATTTCAAGCAACTTTTTGGCCAGGGATGTCCAGGTTGATGTTTCCAAGGAGATGATTAACCCTTCACAAGCGCGCAACTCCATCCTGCAGTTGAATATGGGAGAGGGGAAGTCATCAGTCATAGTGCCTATGATCGCATCCTCTATGGCTGATGGCAATAAATTCAAAGCACTGTGCAACCAAATGTTCCCTCAAACCTCGTCAATTGCCACATCTTCTACATGCCTTTCTCTCGTTGACTAAAAATAGATGGGACAGTGATTGCACCAATACAGAGTTTGTATGAATAGTGCATGAAGAAAGGCGGTATCCTGGTTGTTCAGCCAATACAGGACTATTGTAGAGGCCAGAAACGCGAACACACATTGTAGTTGCTGTAAAGATAGATATCTGAGGGATGGTCTTCAGTTGGTGCAGCCGAGTATGGGAGATGTATGAGAGAATCTGTCGGTGTGGATTCGGCAGTAGGGGTAGGAGTATCACGAAATTGAGAGTTGGAAGGACCCGGATGATTGCAAGCTTCTTCCTGTGGTAAGTGAACACAGAGATGAGAAGACACAGCTACACTGCAGTAGGTCCTGCAATGCCTAGGATAGTCATGTCGCTCAACCCATGTCTTGGCAAGAAGATCATATATGCATATGTCATCCAGCCATGTGTTGAAAAAATCTTGACCACCAATGATGAATAGTTGATCTGAAGCTATAGAGGAGAGATGGGCATAACACACTCAGGGAATAAAGGCGTCAGAAGCAGGTGCTGGAAATTGGGATACAGAAAGCCAATGCCGTGTATTAATGTTGAAGAAGTGGAAGTCATTGAGTACACACAGTTCATCAGGATTGGGTGAATCAGGCTGGTTACTCATTCTTCCAAAGATAATTAACTGGTTGTTCCCTGATACAGTAGTGAGTAGGTTCAAAGACACACAAGTTGAAGAGTCTCACAAGCATTGGCACTGTGAAAATAACGCGGTTTGGGTACATCATCCTCTGGAAATGCCTGTATCCTCTCCCAAGAAAACATCTCCAAGTCGAATACATACAGGTCTGAAACCATTCGACATTCCGTCACAAGCCGACCTCCCTGTTCAAAGTGAGTTGAAAGACAACAGAGACTAAAAGACCACACACAAACAGATACATCTTGGACCCAACCACGGTTGTGGAGGCACCCTAAGGAGAAGATGAGGTAGATGAGCCAGGTCAAGGAAAAGGACATATGACAAGCTTTGCGGGGACATCGCCAGTAGTCTTGCAACACTGAGTGGTGAGATCATAGATGGAGTGAAGCATGGCGCCTCCAGTCGAGGAGACAGATGTGGGTTGAAAATTAAAAGGAAAGGCAGTACTTAGGGTTTGAGCCAACGAAGATCTAAACATGCAAGTTGGGTCTATAGGATGTCACAAGTTGACAATTTAGCCCAGTCACATAGGGCAAACCAGGTGAGGATGTCTTCTCCGAAACATGTTGTCCTGTTATAGAGTTGGTTGAAGGAAGAGTGAGCTGAGACAAAGCATCAAAACACAAGGAAAAGAGAAAGAGAAAGGCGGAATATACATATATACATACTAGCATAAGGAGACTTGCTGCTTGTTGGGCTTGCTGTCTTTCTGAAAGATGTAGACATGGGTCAAAAGTTCTGGTGCCAGTGCTGGTGCTGATGTGCTGCAATAAATGCTGACGTGACCACCAATGTGACTTTCCCACCTCCCACCTTCTGCTGATGGCGGGTCCTCACAATCTCAACTTGCGACCACTCACTGCCAAGCAAACTCATGGTTTTTGACTTCTCCTTGTAAATTGTCTCTATTTTGATGGGTTCAAAGTATTCTGTCTTCCGGATTTCACTCCCAAATGTCCTACCAGAATCAGAACCTTCTTGGGTGTATGTGTTGGCACTGAATGAGGGGAGTGGGAGATTGGAGTTCAAAGTTGGCTCAACTGGCCACCACCCAAAGATCAGAGTGAGGGAATGGAGAAGCTGTCACCAGTCTAAGAAATTTAGTCCGGTGCATTTGATGGTTGGCATGCAGCATATGCTGTCGATGAGTTCTTTAGTTCTCTACTTACAGAAAGAACTTACTGTCCTTTCAGAGAAGGAAGTGCACTGCCAATTACTGCGTTACGCCACTAAGATCATTAGGCCATGTCCCGACTGCCACACCTGTCATCGGGAGGAGTTTCTGATGAAGATGCACTTTGGATTGAAGGAGGTTCGTGACGCCATTGACACGGCGAAGCGAATTGTCGAGATGAGGAGACTTGCATGCATTTGATACATTCTTTTTTACTATTTTGCTGTTGCTTTGCTTTGTGTTGCTATAAATATCTCACTTTCGTTATTGTATTTTGTACTTATAGTTGTACACATGTATATAGTTATAGGATTATAGACTATATAGTCATTCTTGTATTCCTCAGATGGACCACTCAGCTTCCCTAGCAACAGCTATATTTCAGATTTCAGATCTATCTATGTACATGGAGTAGATTAACCCTATGTACTTGGGCTCTCTGTACCTGGGCCCCACAGGTTTGATCACTGGACAAGTTGAAAGGTCGGCTCTGTGTCAGCTTCCCGTGAGGAAGCCAGAGGTTGGCTTCCCATGAGCTTGCCTCCAGTGTGTCGTAGGCGGATTGGTCGAGGTTCATTTTTGCGCGACTTTGTCGCTGAATTCGGAACTCGGTAAGGTTGTTCCGGGCCTCGGAAAGTTGTCATTGAGTCTTACTAATTGTACCCCTGAAGTGATGCGCAAGTAGTGGTCTGAGAATTTGTCCATATTGTTGCCCCTCCCTCATGTCCCTTCACAGAACCTTAACAGTAGCAATTTTCATACATTATCTGCATTCATTTGTAATCAGATTCACCAGATTTGTATTGAGACGTTTGCCATGGGCTGAAAACAATGAAAAAAACGAGTTGCCGCGAGCGTGAAAATAGATTGCTGGTAATTGCTCTGAAGAAAATGTTCAAAGCTTTGTCTAGTACATGATTGTATAAGCAGTATGCTTATGTAGCCAAAAAAAATAGCAGGGTTCTCTACTGTTGTTAGCAGGAGATGAAGAGGATTTACGAGTTAGTGAATAAGTTGCGCACTCGGCTGTATGATTTGTACTACTTATGCTGCGTACACTTGGCGTACACGGCCCGCTGCTCTCGGCAACTCCCATAATTGAACTGGAGACCTTGCCGAATTTAAGAAAACCACCCTCATAATGCTGAGCTCAATGTATACGGCGTCCTTACTGGCGGAGCTTGCTGACCGATCGCGCCGAGACACCGTCACAGTTCATGAACACGTAGAGTACTCTTGGCCACCTTGGAGTACTGGAGGCTTGGAACATTCCGCTTCCCGTCGCTCGATGAATTAGTTATTCGTCATATAAAACACCGAAAACAAGCTTGTACATACTCATACCCTGAGCTGCCTCCGGCCTCGTTAAGGGTGTACTAGAAAACAATGAGAAACATCTGATCTTTGTCTGATTTCTTGTGAATTTCAATCTAAATAGATCTAAATGCCTAAAAATTCCTGATTTCCCTTGGTTAATTGATCAGCAAAAGTTGGGATTAAAAAAAATTTGAACCTCGACCAACCGGCCTACTCTAAATATCTCAGGAAGATCTTGCAGGCCAGGGGAAGGAAAGAGAGAGAATATATGAAAAAGGAAGTAGGGGATCTAGGGTGAAGTGTGCTTTGAAGAGTGAGGCAGAATGTTGGCCAAGAAGATTATATGAAATGAGTAAGGAGAGAACTCGAAAGAGGTAGAATTTTGATATCAAGGAGAGTAGTGAGAAGAAAATGAAATGACTCCATGAGAATCAGAGAGAGTTTAGGAGCCCTCACCTATCCGAGACTAGGTGGAGGGAAGGAACCATGACCTCACCACCCTTGTCAAAGTGGATCATGGATGTACAAGGGAGAGGGTAAGGTGAATAGGGAAGGTGGCGGGTGAGTGAAAAACAAGAACAAAAGGAAAAATTGAAAGGCTCGAGCGTCCTCGAGGGAAGAAAGGTGAGAGCAAGGACGTTTAACCTCGCTGCTTAAAGGAGATCACCGTATGAAACGAGTAGCAAAGTTTGATCATCGAAACGTGTGGCACAACGCTTCTCCTAAGCTTCCGGAAACAGATTTCGGGGTCCATTCCGATATGTCGTCGCCCGCTGCATGATTAGACTACATTAAACGAACTTTAACCACGACTAATTATCTTGTTGCTGCATTTGATGAAATTTCATGCGAGATTGAGTAGGAGGATCACGGGGAGCCCTGAAACAGCGACTCCCCTGCGTACGATTGTATTTTTAGTACATGCGACTCAGCAAAGGCTAACATACAAAAGATGTAAATAAATGGGAGTGGAGAGCGGGTAACGCAAAAATAACTGAGTAATACTGTGAGAGTACTAGTGAGTGACGAATGAAGAAAGAAAGAATGATAAGAGACGTACCCGAGAGACTCGTGAGTGGCGAATGGGGAAAGAAAGAATGTGATGGGGAAAACGAGTCTCTCGGGGCTATAAGTACATGGTAAGTCGTTAACGGCGAGATCAAGTCTTAGACATAGAGTGGAGAAAAACGAATATCACAGGAAAAAGACGAAACAAAGAATTTAATCAAGTAAGGAGACAAGATTCTGGAAAATTTTGTGGAAAGGAGAATAAGTAAAACGGGGGTCAAATTTCAATGAAGGCCGATGCCTAAGCCACGGAGGCACAACGATGAGGACGGCGAGTCCTACGCACGGAGCGTTGAGACGAATGATAAGCGAAATTATAAGTAGTACTTACGATGATAATTAGACCTTTGTAAAGCAGTCTTTAAAACACGAACTATTTTGACACTAGAAGTGATCTACACGCCGTATTCTTTTTGTATCTCTTTCAAATAATTGTCGACAGCCTTCATATTTTCCAAAACATGGTATTATTCATTATCTAGGTGACTGTACTCAAAATTGCACGTCGAAAAACAGTGCTTTTTGAGGGTGTGACACTTGAAATTCACTATTGTTTAGAATATGTAGTCCACAGTCCATCGAGAATTTTACGTGACATATATAGGAGTTCATGATAAAGGATATAAGCAACATCATAAACCAGAGAGAAAGTGTTCATCAAGCTACTTACCAAGTAGCTGTTGAGAAAGTTTTCAGACTTTGATGCTCCATCGAGATTTTGGCCCATCATATCAGGCAGTTGCTCCTGCTCATTCAAACCCTTTTGATAGCAATCAAATGAACAGGAATAGGATAAGGATAGAGTCACATACCCTCTAGATATGGAATCCTGGAGAACTGGATGGGCAGAGGACAGGCATCCCAGATATGAGATGCTCTCAACAGGACAAGATGGATCAGAAACACTTCATATTGTGCCACTAAATACAATTTGGCAGCCCCAGACTAAGCATTGTACTTGATGGACAGGCTTCTGTTATCTGCATCCAGTACATTATCTTTGGCTTATTAAAATCTCAACTTCTGTTGGTGTGATTCAGAGAAAGTCATGAACATGAACATGTAAATTGAATGGTATTATGAAACATGTACCTGACACAAAAGGAAGAGAGAGGAGCATTGTTTCTTTGTAGATGCAAAACAATAATGTAGTTCTAGATTGAAACCTGCTAAAATAGTAATTGGGCTTGCCAGCCAGGCCTGGCCTCTTCTCACCAAGTTGAACAAACAGTGCTCATGGCTAATGGCCGTGCCCATAGTACTGTATCATTTTAGTATGCTGACATTTGCAACATCATTCTGGGGTTCATCCGTAGCTTCGAGCCCCAGAAAACTGATTCCCGAGACCAGAACAAGGGTGCGCATTTGCAGGTACAAACTCGTTAACTGCTCAGGCATCAATCAGCTTCTCCCATTCAGCAAAGATTGACCTAAGTATACAGGGATGAGGAGAAGAGGATATGTGGGTGAATCGCTGAACTTTATCGAATAAATAGATTTGATAGAAGTACGCCCACCTATGTGACATCCGAAATCAGATTGTTCATGTGACCTCAAAACTCCGGATCCGGATCAAAAAGTTACCGAACAGGCTTCTACAGGCTTCTAGTCATTTTCTCAGTTCTGAGTGCCGTTGCGAATGATAGTTGAATAAGATAGCAAAATAGTTGAATTACGAGGCCTTTAGGCTGAGTTAATTTATGTCGTCGTTTCTCAGTAGTGTTGTGCTGAGCTGAGTCCGGGTTAAACTCGAGCACTCAGCTAATTGAGCTCGAGTTGAGCTCAAGCTCGCTGACAAATCCATCCCCATTAGGAAGAATGACCCCTGTCCCTGCCATCTGTAGACGTTTGGGTTTACTACTAAGCCTCAGTATGTATGTAATAACTGTTATATAGTCTATTGAAGTCTCCAGGTCAAAAATCCTGAGTTGCCCGACTGTTTTACAAGAGTTATAGCGGGATCTGAGACTACTAAGTATGATAGATGTAAGTACTAGACTACATTATGGCTATAATTCGGGGTCTAGTTCAGAGGCTATGAGAAGGAGTAGATTGGGGTGGAGATAAGGTAGATAACCTCAGTGATGATAGAAAGGAGGAGGTGTGAGGCCATGTGTCGAAAATGACTACAGTATGTCACATGACTACTTCTACATACTGGTACAAGTTCATTGTGTACAACACTCCCCATCGAACGAGAAGCCATGGAAGTTAATCAGAAAGTCTGAGCATAGTACGGAATTGAACAAATTTAATACGAGAAAGGGATTTTGTGAAAGTATCAGCAATCATAAGAGAAGTAGGAACATAAGAAAGAGAAATATGACCATGAGAAACAGTCTGGCGAATCCAATGAAAATGAACATATATATGTTTTGTATGTGCATGGAAAGTAGAATCTTTAGATAAATGGATTGCACCCTGGTTATCACAACACAATTCCAAAGGTCCAGCATCTGCGTTTGGTAGGATAAATCCAAGTTTGAAAAGTAACTTGTTGACCCAAATGGCTTCCTTTCCTGCATGAGTTAACGCAACGTACTCCGATTCTGTACTCAATAAGGTGAGGATAGGTTGCTTCTTTGAACTCCAAGTAATAGCACCACATCCCAAGAAGTAGGCGAAGCCAGAAATAGAGTGTCAATGGGTTTGAGATGCCCAGTCAGCATCAGAGTAACTGCCTGTATAGAGTTGATCTCCTCCTAGCTTGAGTTTGAGATCTTTAGTACCTTTGAGATACCAAAATACTTGTTTAGCAGCAATGAGGTGAGTGGTACATGGATCCTCGAGATGTTGGGATAAGGTATTGACAGCGAAAGTGATGTCAGGACGAGTCATGATTAGGGAATAGCGCGGGTTCACGGGTAATTGGCGGGTCAGGGGGTACGGGTTTGACGGGTACGGGTACGGGTACGGGTAAGGTTTTATCAACCCGCATCAAACCCGCGACCCGCCGCACGGGTAACCAGACCCGCCAGTACTGGGGGCCGCCGCTGTCGGCACTACCTTTGAAAATTTAGAAACTGTATAGTTTACCAGACTCGTACATAGTCACATACCTACGAGATGTACTGTAGCAACAACAAAAAAAAAAAAAACCTTCTCCTCTTCCTCTCTCAATGGCACCTAGCCCTGAGCCACCCGTTCCACAGCATCTGAAAACTACGGACAAAAAGCGGAAGACCAACCCTACTGTCAAAGCCACCGGCAACGACCCAATTGATTCTACGCTCCCATCAAAGATTCGAAGTTTGATCCTGCTATACGTGCTGCCGTCTCACTGGCCAAGAAGACCCTGAACAAGTATTACGGAAAATTCGACTACTCTGAGGTGTATCGTGTCGCTATGAGTAAGTAAACCCTCCCCGAGTCCTACATTATTATTGTATTGACAGTACTCACGCAAAACAGTTTTACATCCACGCCACAAGCTTAATTATTTCAATACCGCTGACTGGCCTGATTCTTGGGTTGCGACTGCGAAGGAAATTGTACGGGAGGTATATGATAGAGACTACAAGCACACCAGTGGTGAGGAGCCGATGGACGTTGACAAGCCTGCTTCACCTGTTGCGTCGAAGGTGAGTTTGTCAATTCGACTTAACGGCTAGGCTACTCATCTTTACATAGAAGCATAATCGTTTCGATGATTTACCGGCACTTAAACCCCCTAAGGCAGGCGAGCTTGGTGACGAGCTTGATTGTTACCTCAGCGCAGACGTTGAAGCTACGGACGACGTTCTCGGATGGTGGTATGGAAGGAAGAAAGATTTCCCTACTCTTTATTGTATGGGACTGGATTACCTGACTATACCCGGTGCGTTCACTATCTTCAACTCATATATCTTGTCTAATTAATATTACCTCTAGCAACTTCGACGGACGTTGAGCGTGTATTCAGTAGGGGCCGATTCCTTCTACCCTATGTTCGCAATCGGCTTTCTGCTGATACAACACGCGCTCTTATGTGCCTTCGGCAATGGAGTTTGATGGGGCTTATACAAGATGAGGATGTAATGACCGTTGCAAAGCTACCAGAGATTGAGGTTAGTGATAAAAACGCAGAGGATATTGAGATGCCAGAGGGTTACGATGATATCGTAGACGTACTCAGTGATATGTAGCTAAGTAGTATATAAATGTACCCGGCATATACCCGTATCCCGCGGGTTTTGCTTCTGACCCGTCTGCCCCGCTGCTACCCTTGACCCGTCATCACGGGTACGGGTTTTGGCGGGTACGGGTACAGGTCAGAAAATTTGACCCGCGGGATACCCGTACTGTTCCCTAGACTCATGATGGAGGTGTACATTAGAGAGCCAACAGTTTCTCTCAGCTGTAGTTGTAAGATTTATGCATTGTATGCCCAGCTGAGCCCAAAGGCTGTAATGCACAGTGAGCCCAGAACACATGGGCAATCAATGCAGATGTTATTCCAGCCACATACAATGCATTTTTGTTAGCCATTAGACAGTTTGTGCTTTTTGGTCACGTGCAATATCCGCGTTGCGCTTTTCGGACGCAACCAAGTGTATTTTGGGGTATACTCTGCTGCAGCGAATATTCTTCCATGGATATAGTGCTTGTGGGGGGCTATAGAGCTCAGCGGGTTGTTATATGCCCATGAGGGATCAGTCCTAAGCGCAAAACAAGCCTTATATGCACCGTCATTTTTGGTCGGTCCGAAAAGCGCAACACGTGTTTCGCACATGGCCATGTAGCACAAACTGTCTATTGTACTCCCCAGCCATATAATACAATGCATTGCTTTCCTGCCATCAAGAGCCAGACTGGACGTTCCTTTTGGGTTTTAAGGTCAGCCAGACCTCCCCCCCCTCCTTCCTAAAAAGGAAAGAGATAAGATAAATTTTCGCTTACGAATCATCAAATCTAGTCACTTTTCCCTCCAGACCACCTTATAGACCCTCTACTGACCTAAAGACATAACAAAGGAGTGATAAATGCTAATGTAGGATCCATTTTCTTGAAGAAAAGTTCATGATGTCAGACCACTGATGACATCACTATCATGAGAACTATATACCATTTCAGTGGGATTCCACCCAAATAAGGCATATGAAGGGGCTGTGGGCCAACGCTAACGCGTGGCGAGAACGAGGCCATCTGCATCACCTCTGATCGATGGTCATTACACTGTATTATCATTTTCTGTACAGACATATAGAACAACCACTGCTTTTTTATGATTGAAACTCTCCAGCCCAGTAACTTCTGCTTGAAATTCTGGTGATAATTTTGTTGGTACACCAGTCCCAATCCCATCATATAACCATTCATGTCCCCCATCAAACATTCTGGTGACGAAGTGATTACCTCCAAAATAAATGATACCATTTATGTGATACTGTTGAGACTCAGGTCGTTGAGTTACATGTATAATATTATTAATTGCCATATTACCTTCGTAAGGTATTGACATCAATAGAAATCTGGGAAGTCTTTGAAATATGTATTTTCGGAACATGTCTGAATGACAAGAGTGACATTTATCACCCCAAGGCTCCACAAAGTGGGACACCCAATGCTGAGTGGATTCATACATACCAGTTGTCCGAGTTAGCATGAAATTATGCTGAGTCCTGTCTTGAAAGTTGGAGTGATTATTGACACAAAAAACAGTTCTTTTAGTTGTTGGGTTCACTGAATGCAATAGCTCATGCAATACGTCTGAAGTATCTGCATGTCCCCTGTAAGGAAACGTATCAGAGTCGATATTAAACAGTTGCTCACGTATTTTTTCTCTGATATCAGTGAAGTTTGTCAAATTTCCTTGAAAACTGTCTGAGAGCTCATTCATCAAGACAGAGGAGAAATTCATTCTTTCATCACTAAATGCTGCATGTTGAGATTGAAACAGGTGATAAAGAAGCATAATAGCAGAATCATATGCGCAGCTATTTGCAGACCACTTAAGTGTGGGGTAACTAGAGTTATGTGTCACATCTTGAATACTAGAAGTTGAGTCACCCTTCATTTCATTGTAATCTTGATTGATTATCTGAATAGGCATAAAATTACCTGATTGCTTTTTTTTTGCTGGAGGTTTTGTTTTTTCTTTTTCTCCTAGAATTTTCCAAGAAATCTCTTTGTCCAATGTAGACTCAAATTTCTCATCTGCATCCCATACTAAACTGTCATGAAGCTCTTCAGGTGTATGTCTATTTCCAAAATGTGATCTATATTGTTGTATGAGTGATCCCCTCAAGTCCCCAATAATTGAATGAGGCAATTTATGATCTGCACGTAACTTAGTGATGTCATTTAAAATTTCCATCTCCCTTAGTTCTTGACGATATCCACTTTTATTGCCTATTCCACCTGTAATATGATTAACATTAAAACCCTGTAAGATCATAGTCCCATCTGCACTGGAGCTCCTTGACAAAGCAGTATAAATGGCCCGAAAATCACGACTATTGTATATATCTGCAACATTGGGGTCGCGTGTTTTTCCTTGTGAAGCAAAGTCAGTCATTGCAAAATTAGGCAGGACCTCTACTTGAGTTCTAGAGATCTGAATGATCCTGTCGTCAGGCAGTTTACAGTTAATACGCCTTGTATTTGGGATAATAGGAACAACATTGAGGGGGAGGTCTTTGAAATGGACATCTGTAGGAGGCTTTTCCAGTTTGACATACAGCACATCCAGCACTAGTTGACCATGCTTTCCTTTCCTAGCTTGCCATCCATGTACTGTGCCTTCTTGACCTTTTGTTATACAAAGCTCAGTTGCACCATTGAAGCGAATCATCACAGGCAGACCTTTACACAGGGACAGAGTTGCAGGAATTTGCATAGTGTTAGTTGAAGGGGATTGCTTCCAAAGTTGCTGCTGTACTTGATCATCAATTTGGTGTTTTGTAGCCTTTCTCCGTTTGCGTTTGCGATCATGAGTTTTAGAAGGAGGTTCATCAAAAACAACCTGCTCATCATCAGAGAAAAAGTGCGTGAGCACTTGTCCTGTCTCTGCAGCAAATCGTTTACTGCCCAGTTCATTAGCCACGTCCTTGTGTTTGTTGTAAGTTAAAATTATTGAAGTATTGCGGAAATGAGGGTTATCAATAGAACGAGATTCATTTGAAGGGTCTGATATCAATGACCGTAAGAAAGTAATATCCTCTGTAGTGCATTTCTTATATCTCATGTGCTCCAATGCTTGACGAAATTTTATATCTCTATCTGAATCCCCAGTTTGCCGACAGTTTTTCCTCAAGAGTACTACAGTGTTGACCTGATGCCATAAATATTTTCCAATACTAGCTTGTTGGTCTGAAGAACTGGAACCTATGGTATGGCTATATAATGAGACACTTTCACCACCCATTGCTGGTGGCAATTGTGCAAAATCACCAGCAAATATCATACTAACCCCACCAAATGGAAGGAGAGGCTGATTCAAAGCAGTGGCCATCTTAGCACTGATTTTATACAGGTCTTTACATGAAAGCATTGAAACTTCATCTAAAAAACATAATCTACACCACTTAGTCTGGAACAAATTTGTGATATAGACATTTTCCAAAACTCACCCTCCTCTGATGAATTGATCCCAAACACTGAGTGATAAGTGGAGCCTTGAAGTAAAGCTGCTGCAGTTCCAGTTGGTGCAACTACTATCATGCGATGACTTTGATCTCTTTGTTTAAAGAACTCTCTGAGAGTTTTCAGCACTTGAGTTTTACCTGTACCTGCCATACCACCAATATACATCTTCAACTGGTCTGAAATTGAACTGACTGCATGGTTTGCAATAATACAAAAAGCCCGTTCTTGCTCTAGATTCAAGTTAAATTTGATACATAAATCGTCTATGAGTTTTTTTGTCTGATTGCTCTTGAATTTCTCCTCAAATATATGTTGATCGAGGATTTCTACTTGATCAGGAAATTTATTAGGAAAGGTATTTGGCTTGTTTTTGTTCTGTTTTAATCTATCTGTTATCACATTTCCTTTCATTTTTGCAATTTCCAATCTCCATGCATTTGAACTTTTGAAGGGATAGTCAAAAGAGGCTGGTATACGGCTTTTCAAGTCACATTTTGCATTTGTCCATCCCATATTGACCAGTAAATCTGTCATCTCTTGCATGTCTAATTGCCTGCGCTGTTCACGTACACCTATATGGTCATCTGAACATTTAAATGGATCAAAATGGACTCCATCATCAAATTCAGGCTCTAAACTTGAAGGATCAATTCCCAGACTCTGAGCCTTTCTTTGAGCATGGTAATCATCTCTTGAATCCAAACACTCAAACCGAAGTTCAAAATTTTCCATCAGGAACTCTTGCTGGGTAGAAAATTGATAGTCCAGGAATGCTCTATCCCAACTCTCACCCTTGATCTTAAGATCTTCTCCAGTTCTCCATGGTTTGAAAAGGGTCAACATAACCGAACAGTAGTACTCTCTGTCTCCCTTATTTTTTCTTGGTAATGAAGGTCCAATGAAATTGGGCACAATATTTTTCTTATTGTGCATGCGCAGGTAATGTGTACTAGCCAACGGATGGTCATGTACAAAAGGGTGTCCATTTTTAGGTAGCACATTCTTTTCCAAAGGCTTGGGATGGTTTTTAGCACTGGGCCACTCAGTTTCCAAAGTTTTTTGATGTGCATAAGTATCTTCTTCATCAGATGAATAGCCACTATCATAGTATTCTGAACTCTCATCATCAGAGCAATTGACCTCTGTTTTCTCTGCTGTGAGTTTGACACGTTCACATTGGCAGACCCATTCATATAAAGTCATATCATTTAAATCTTCTGGACGGTATATATAATCAAATATTGAGGAAAACCCTACAATCCTGCCCTTGTGTCGAATGACAACTACTTTTTCTTCTTTATTGCTTTGCACCTCATCAGGTTCCAGCCAAAACTTATGTGCTTCACTGACAAAGTCTTTCCAGTAAAATGATTTGAACTCATGGCTTGTGTAATGATCAGGTTTATCTAAAAGATACATAGCAATCATTGGTGCACCCAGCTCCATCTTAACTGAGAGTAAGTTAACAATTTGGGTAATAATTTTTCTTGCCTTCTCATGACGAGGTAATGTACCTGTTAGCATTTCTGTATTCCTTTGTAAGATGGTACGAATAACTTCAAAAATCACATGAGTGTTCAGATTCCATTTTGTAATATACTCAGTCACATACAACACAACAGCCTTGATTGCTGTTCCTGATAGCAATGAAGAGACATCAGAGTTACATCTAAGTAAATAGGTGGCAGTTTGGTTATAGGTGTTAATCCAAGCTTCTGTCTTTTTCATTCTGAGGGCACCAGTCTCAGTGTCGACCTGAGTTGATGGAAAAGTTTCTCGTGGAAATCTGGCTTTACAAGTGCCAAATTTATTGTCAAGACAACCCAGATAATCTTTGCCCACCTTTCTTGTTCCTTGCCTGGTCAAAGTAGACTTGCATTTGTGTATATGAGTTCGACTTAAAATATCATCCACTTCTTGTTGATAATTGTCATTCCAGGCTTTACATGTCTCACAATCCTCTGTGCTGGTACATAAACAGTTTGGAGGACTTTGTGGTAATGAGTATAAAGGATTAGTGTAATCTTCATTTTCTGAGACAGCCTGAACATTTTGTTGAACTTCTTCTTGAGAACCAGTCATAAAATCCCCACAATGTACAGATTCTAAGTACTCAACAATTCTTCTCTGGAAATCATCTTCATTTTTTAGTATGGCATCTCTTATCTGTTGTGGAGACATGCTGTTTGCAATCCAAAGAAGCATATGAAGATGGAGTGTCAATCTTCCTTGTTGTTCTATGGTGCCAAAATAACCAGACGTTTTCCCAAAAATGCCATCATGATCAGTGTTAACTCCTAATATGTGCTTAATAAACATTTGAGCCATGAAATCAAAGAACTTTGCACCCGCAACAGGATTATTGATAATTTTACGAGTTCTTTCATCATTAGGAAGATTAAGATTAATGTCAAAATTCTCATCAGTAATTGAATAATATAAACACAATGGATGAGTTTGATCAGATGGTGCAAAAGTAATATACCAAGATGGGGCCCCAAGGTATGAGATTAGAGACCACAGTTTAGTTCGCAAGAATTTTTTACTGGACATAGAACCTTTAACTGTACCACCTACATGGTCCAGATCTTGAATTATGTCGTAGCACAATTTTTCTTCTTCTGTTTCTGGTTGTACCCTTTTGCCTTGGCTGAGTTTATCTATTAAACTGTTCAGAACATGTGGATTCAAATTCAAAATGCGGTCTGCAATAGTTGAGAAGCTTTTCTTCTGTGTTAGCGCAAATCCATTAGTCGTTGTCTGTTTTACTTGTTCATGACTGAAAGCTACAAAATTAAACAAAGGGTCAGTCTGAAATCTTTTATCATGATAGTTCATGAAGTATTTTTTGTGACTTTTCTCTGAAAATGATTTGAGGGTGGTCATGCCAATACTTCCCATACCATAGGGAAAAAGCCAGGGAAAAATAGAAGGGTACAACAATGGGTTATTGAACATAGAGGAGCTTTTCTCACTGTGTCCCACAGCAAGAAATTTACCTTGTGATTTCAGATAAGCTAAGGCTTTAGCTTTTTGAAGCTCAACTGAAGTATTCTGTAGCTGTTCACCTGTTATACCATGCACTACAAATGGAATGCTGCCTGTTTCAGTGCCAATTTCTAGTTCATTATCATAAGTACTTGTGCCCTCAGGTATTCTATTACCTTCTGACTCCATCTCTTTAAAAGCTACAGTAACTGGTGGTATATCCTCAGGGTATTTATTGAGATTGTCTGTAGAAATTTTTATATCTTGATATGCAGGATGATTTAGTCGAAGCCAAGTTAAAGCTTTAAACACTTCTTTTCGTCTAACAAGCATAGGGGTACGTTTATAATCCTTTTCTGTAGGCTTGCATGGTCCAGTAAACATGATGGCCAATACCTCATCCAGATCTTCTGGAGGAGGAGGTAGGACATCGTAAACTTTCATGATTGGTGATTCAAAGGCTATTACATGTGAAATCATCTTTCTCATACCTGATGATACACGCACAAAGCAACAATTGGTGCGGATTTTCTGAACTAGTAGTTTTTCCACAAAATTTAAGCATTGTAATTGAGGCGGGACATGTCCAAGCCAAAATCCATTTGCCAATGAAATCCGAGGAATTTTGCCATTTCGAAGACAGACTCTACAATCAATGCAGACTTTGGTACATGAGTCATCAATAATAGGTCCAGACAAGCCAGTTATTCTCTCAGACATGGTTCTTCGCTCTTTGCGGGTAACTCCACTGGCAATAAGAACATTAAGCATATTTTTCACTTGTTGGATTGGAGTCAGAGTAGACATTGGCTTAAGCTGACCACAAACTCCACATCCACCTTCTTCAATCGCTGATACAGAAAAATCATCACACCAATCTGATATGATTTTTTTCAACAGAAGTTTAGAAGCAGGTGGGGGAGGAAAGGCTTGCTGACTTATGATCTGAACTGGATCAATAGGTTCAAAGATGGTGATAGGCTCTCTACATGTTGACTGACATTGATGGTTTTCAAACAATGTCTGCATTTTGGATTTAACGTTGCGTCCCAAATTAAGGTGATGAAATCTCGCTAACTCTCTTAATGACTGCTGTGTTAAAGACGGATACAATTCAGACACAGGTATTGAGGCGTATAATAGCATGGGATTATGGATAAATTGAGAATCAGGTTGCACTAATGTGCGAAATCGATACAGTGTAGAACCTGGATTAAGTATCAAACAAGGAGAGATAAGATGGCTTTCCAATTGAGGAAATAAATATGTATAAGAGTCCCCTCTGCCTCCTCCCCGCAAGGAGGGATATGATGAGTTATCATTTGGAATTTGTAGCCAAATTGGAAGACAGTGCGCAAGCAAATCGACAATATGACGATGTGAGTAATAATGAACAATATTAGATATAAATATTACAGCACATGGGCACAACAAGGACACAATATTAGCAGTGATATCAAAATTGGTATTAAACAAAAAAGAGCTTTCAGGAGATAAACTGGTAAAATCCAGAAGAGTCAATCCACCATGAAAACCGTGTATGAAATGCTGCATATCACAATATGGACTCACTGTTTTGAGGAGAACAACAAAATCATGCCTATAGAAGACAGATCTGAAAGCAAACATTTTCACGAATCGACATTTTGCTTTTACTCTTTCATAAAAAGGTACAAAAACAAATGGCTGCTCAGATGGAAACATTGTATAGTTGACTAATTGATGAAATTGATAGGAACATAAAATAAAAGCAATACCATCATTAGATGAAGCCAGTAGTTGCTCAAATATACCGCGGTTATTTGGAAAAGAGCTGAGGGAGATTGATAGGAAGATAAACTGTCCCGATACAACAAATTTCCTCCTGATCCGAAATGTTGAATGATACTGTTGCAAAGGATTGGGTCGAGAATAATTGGCATTAAAGTAATGCATATGTGCAGGGGGGGTACGATTGTCATAATCATTGAGCGGCTTTAGGCTGTGTACATTCAAAGTTGAGTTGGAGTACTCCTTAAAACTAAATGACATTGGGCCGTGGACATGGGACATTGATTCATCGTAGTAATTCACTGGCATTGAGCCATGGCATGACATTGTGTCCGGTATATACGACATTGAGCCGGAATAGTGAAATGGCATTGAGCCATAATAGTGAGATGGCATTGGGCCATACAGTGTTGAGCCGTCATATTGTATTGGCGTGGTGTCGTTGACAGTAGACGTATGAGTTGAGCTCGAGGCAGAAGAAAGATCATAGGTGGTACACCAGCAGTCAAAGTTCCAGTAGCCAGGAGCACAAAAGAGCAAGGTAGCGAGAAACACAACAGATGCGTTGAGAGAGTTCATGATGGTTCAAAAGAAGAGATGCTTGGCGAGCACAACTCTAACCGTCGGATCTTAACCGACCGGCTTGAAAAATTGCCGAGCAGTGAAACACTACCCCTAAAAACTTTGGCTTCGTCAAATCAAAAGTATCAGCTATGGAGAGTCAAATTTGTAGATATATACTCGAGACATTGCTTCTACGGTAATCTTAACACTCTTCTCATTCCCGAAATCGTCGTGTCACATAAGCTTACGCAACTGTTTGCTGGCTCGTATAGCATCGTCGATGGTCATTGGCTTCATTCAACGCAAGGCGAGACGCATCAATGCAGTAGAGAGGTGCCCTTATGTACTACCGAAACAGCACAGTATTAGAAAAATGGACAACTGCTCGAGTAGAAACTTCTTTTGGGATTTTCTCACGCATCTTCTAATTACCCGCCCAACATTCTTCGCTGACCAGCTTAGTGGTTGAGGAGTATAGTGAGAACAACTCATACTGCGCAAGGTGCGGGAATATCACTTTGGAAAGAGCACGCTGAGACACGTCAATAACGTTCAATATCAATACCAAAGTTCCGTTCCCGTTGCCGTCAAATCTTTCCAACTCCCCACTAGCGACAATTTCTTCTAGCAACTTTTCTCGCAATTTAAACCTCTCTTACTAGTCGCATTTCCGCCAAGCTAAAACAGTGAGTTATCGAATTTCGTGAGCACAAGGCTTCAATCATTGTCAGGATCAGGTGATGATATTACACGTCTGAATACCGACTTTGCTGGACATAGAAAGACGTGCTGGGAAATCCGGTTTGCTTACCACGAAGAAAAGGGTCTATGAAAGGAGTATGGGAGGATAAGTCCGGCTTTTGAGGTCGAAGTAGAACGACAGCAATATTGTATTGATTACCCTCCAGATGAAGTTGAGATTCTAATCGATTCAATTCCGAACCATTGGCATTTGGCATCTGGATTCTGCATATGATCTGGGTGGTTCACCGACGCCGACCGCCGACCCTGAGCGTTGAGCGCTGACTGCACGGACACCGAGTGCGAGTGCGAGAAATTACAATCAATAAACCATTAGTCGATTGTCAAAGAATTTGGTAGAGAAGTCGAACCATTTTCGCGATGTGAATGAACTTGAAGAAGAGAATATCCAAGACGTGTATCAGTATCATCACCCGAGCAGCCGTGAGGTCGTTACAGGGTGGGCAGCTGCGAAGATACATCCATAGCCAATCGGAAACTTTGAAATTAGAAGCGAAAAAGAACAAAAGGATCAATTGGTATCCGCGGGTATGAATGACAGATGACCAAAAAAAAAAAAATGGAAGTGAGACGAGTCAAGACGCACCCTGAGACTCCCTTTTTGGGTGATACCTTGGGTACAGTACCAATTCCTAGAGCATAGACCATCTGAAGAGAAAAGCAAGAAAGAAAGAAAGAAAGGAGAAATAAATAAAGACTGTTTGTAGAGAGATATAGAATACCGAAACTTACCATCGATGACCATCCGTATGTTTAGACGCCAATTAGCGACTCAACGCATCAACTTGAAGTCAACGTCCGTTTTACCAAGGCAAGTGTCACCGTCATCGTAGCCGTAGCCGTGGCCGTACAGTAAACACTGTGGGCTATGACCGTCAGATGCTACAGTCCGCCTTGATGTATGTAAGTACTCTGCATATGCGCAGAGACGAAGTATGTGTGTATGTACTCACCAACTCGTAGACGAATTCAAACTTAGACATGAGACAATCACCGTCCGAGGACACCGACTTCTGTGAATGAAATAAGTAAGTGAACGTGGCAGACTGTGGTGTACATCGCGAGGCGGCGCTTATACATAGTCACATTTTCAATTCGCCTGTAAGGTGAAGAACAAAAAAAAAAAGTCGACTCTTTTGACTCATAGCACGGCCACAAAAAACCGTGCTACGAGTTGGATTGTAGACCGGAGGGAGAAGGAGTGGAGACCAGCCAGTCTGAGTTATGGGCTAAGGAGTCGGCAATAGTATTCTAGGCAGAATTAAGAGAGTAGAGGGTCAGGTAGTTGACATGCATTTTGGGTGGGCACTGTGAGCGCAAGAATCCACTTTGACGGTTAGGGAAGGCAGAGTGTATGAGAGCAGGGAAGTAGTCCTTGATTGAGGAGACCGGGAAGACGTAAACAGAGTCCTTCACTCGTTCTATCCAAGTGTTAAGCATGGGGCGCATGCTTCAGATGTGCTTTCTATAATTTTCTATTCTATGGTTAGAGGGCGACTTTGATATGCATAGTCTGAAGCTTTGACATGTAGTCTTCGTGTAGCGGGGGAAGGGGTGGTTTTTATCTGGACGGGAAGGGAAATAGAGACCGTAGGAAGATAGAATTATGAAGCATATAGCATCAAAAAGAAACAGCTGAGATGAGCATACGCACCTCAGTCAACGAAGCAAGCGAAAGAAGAACCGTTTTTTGAGTCCAAAATAGGCAATCGGAACGCAACAGTGTCTACCTTACACGACCTTCATCATCTCGGAACGTCATCTGAAGCAAAGCTACAGCATCCAGCCCAATTCTACCTCTATCCAGCTGATTCTTTGTATATTCCCTCTTCTTGGGTGCTCCTGTCGTGCTCTCGAGTTTGGTGGACACCGACGGGATATCTACTCGTCTACGTCGCTGACAACGACGAGCTCAAGACTTTTCCTCTTTTTCCGCGCGCGGCACTGCCACTGATGTATTTCACACGCACATTTGACCCGCCCCCTGTCCGTCCGCTATTCCACCGCTGCAAGTCCACTCTGCCTCAGTATAGGGCAGAAGTCACACAAGCCTGTGCAGAATAAGCCCGACGCGTACGGGGTTGTAGCGTCATTGTGTATATCCACTTTAATAAATCACTTTCACTATCATACTGGCACATTACTCCGATACTGCTGCTAAACGTCGTAGATCGTGTTGACAAGGGCAGAGTGTGAAAGTTATAGACTATCTTCCAAACGAACTGGTACGAATTGTCTTTGAATATTATGTGGGTATTACCATGCGTGGAGGCAGCTTTCAGGCTGATGCCTTCCATACTGTCCCACTACTATTACTCCTCCAAGGCAGCAAAAGCCGAGAAACTGTGCATGCCGTACTACACATTGAATCAATGATAGATGAAGGATAAATTCTGTACACAGGCTGCATTGATCCCCACCTGACATACGGGTGCGAGGCCAGTCTCGATACTAGCTCTGAACTGGTCAAAGAATTGGAGCATGTTCAATTAAGCTTCTTCAAGAGACTTCTCGGACTCTTCGAAGAATGCTACAAATGTGGTCGTATTCTCGGAAACAGGTATCACACCAATTGCTTACCGACGAGCTGAACTGGCTGACTCTCTATGCTAGCTTATGCTCTACAATGCCCGCCAAACTCGTATACATACTGTGCTATGCGTGAGTAGTTGATCAGGCAAGACATATGGTTTTAGCTTGGCGTTCCATGGCCAATTAGTGCAAAATAGAATCTGTTGGAGTTTTCGTAGGCAGTCGGGTGCATGTCTTTAGCTTTAGTGCTAACGCTGTCTTCCAGTTTCTGTTTTTCTGTATTTAAAATAGATTATATGCCCTTTTCACTTATTACCTCTTCCGAAAATAAAACACCACCATTACTGACAATGATACTCACCCTTAACGTCTCCGGAAGATGACAAAATTAGGTGACGTAATGTACGGTAACGGCAATCTTTCCGCGGAAGACGGTAAATACACCGAATAGACATAGCCACACGCGGAAATGGAGTGTAATGAACTCGTCCTTCATTTCATTTCGGCCTCGTAATCAGGACATCAAAGTCATCCATTGGAGCTCCAGTATTATTTGCGAGAAAAAGGGACGGAAGTCTGCGCATGTGTGTGGATTTTAGGGCATTGAACAAAGTAACAATCAAAAATAAATATCCATTACCATTGATAGGAGACCTCATGGATCGCCTCCGAAAGGCAAAACACTTCACAAAGCTAGACTTACGGGTTGGATACAATAATGTACGAGTAGCCGAAGGCCACGAGTGGAAGACTGCCTTTAGAACGAGATACGGTGCCTTTGAATATCTTGTGATGCCTTTTGGGCTTACCAATGCTCCCTCGGTCTCCCAACGATTCATGAACGATATCTTCCATGATATGATTGACGTCTTCGTTGTCATATATCTGGATGACATATTAATATTCTCGGAGACCGAAGAAAAGCATATAGAGCACGTTAAGAAAGTATTACGACGGTTGGAAGAAAATGATTTACACCTAAAACCTTCAAAATGCGAGTTTCACGTCGAGTCAGTGGAGTATTTGGGGATGATAGTGTTGAAGGATGGGGTATCTATGGATCCCGCAAAGGTAGAAGTAATTAGACAATGGAGGGAACCGACGAATTTGAAGGAGTTACAAAGTTTTTTAGGCTTTGCTAACTTCTATCATCAATTTATAGACAACTATTCGGGGATAGTGAAACCACTTACTGCCTTAACTTCGAAAAAAGTAGTATTTGAATGGACTCCGCAACGACAACGAGTATTCGACCTCCTCAAAACTGCATTTACCCAAGCTCCTATCCTACGCCATTTTGACCCCACACTACCCATCGTAGTCGAGTCGGACGCATCAGATTATGCCGTTGGAGCAATACTCTCACAGCCACATCCGGTAACCGGTGAAATACACCCGGTAGCTTTCCACGCACGGGCCATGGGTCCTGCTGAGCTTAACTATGACATTTTCGATAAAGAGTTACTTGCAATTGTGGACTCGTTCGGCCAATGGAGAGCATATTTAGAAGGCTCTAAGTATACTGTTCAAGTATATTCAGATCATAACAATCTGCAATTCTTTACGACCACGAAAAAACTAAGTAGACGACAGGCTCGATGGTCTGAATTCCTAACAGGGTTCGACTACACGATCAACTATCGCACAGGACGTCTAGGGGGAAAACCAGACGCCCTAACACGAAGACCAGATGTTTACCCAAAGAAATCTGAAGCGAATGAACGAAACAAAGCGAATGAAGGAATACTCATCCCGCCCGAACGATTATGTGCAGGACTCCAAATAAATGAAGAATTACTGCTACAGAAAATCAGAAATTCTGCAGATCGATACTTTGAAGAGGAAAAGAAATAGCTAAGTCTGAAAGCCCAGGACCCTTTAAGTTTGAAGAAGAGATACTACTAAGGGATGGAGTGATATATGTACCAGACTCGCCGGAATTGAGGCGACAAGTGCTTCAAGAACACCACGATCACAAGCTAAGGGGACACCCAGGCATTTGAAAAACCACGAAATTAATCCAACGCACTTATTTTTGGCCCAGACTACACCGGGATGTAAAGAGATACATTTGGACATGCGAAACGTGCAATAGGGCGAAGGCGAGGAGAAATAAACTTTTTGGACTATTGAAGCCCCTTCCGATTAAGCAATGGCCGTGGTCCTCAATCTCTGTGGATCATATAGTGGAGTTACCTGAATCAAATGGGGATGATGCCATTATGGTAGTGGTATGTCGAACCTCTAAAATGGCTATCTTCATATCCTGTCACACCACTGACAGTGCTGAAACATTAGCCAAATTGTTCATTAAATTGGTATTCAGCAAACACGGCTTACCTAACGACATTATTTCCGATTGAGGGCCTACGTTCGTATCCAAATTCTGGAGAGCCTTATGTGATTTGTTAGAAATTCAGTTGAATTTCTCTACCGCATATCATCCAGAGACGGATGGACAGACTGAAAGGACAAACCAGACGTTAGAACAATATCTTCGAATATTCGTCAACTACGAGCAAAACGACTGGGATGATTTACTTCCCCTAGCCGAATATGCCTATAATGATGCTCCTCATGCCACCACCAACATGTCTCCTTTCTTCGTGAACAAGGGATTTCACCCTCGACTCACATTCGCTATACGAAGTATCAGCAATCATGCTGCACATCAAAAGGCTTCTGAGATGTCAGCCATACATCAATATCTCAAAACACAGATCGAAAATGTCAACGAAGGAATGAAGGAGAACACCAATCACAAATGAAGCGAAATCCCGGATGATTTCAAGGAAGGAAATTATGTATGGCTCGACGCACGAAATATCACCACTAAGCGACCTGCAAAGCAATTAGATTATAAGTACTTGGGTCCCTAAAAAAGGTCGGAACCCATGCTTACCGCATCAAACTACCAAGCTCACTCAGTGGTATTCATAACATCAAAATTTGATGAAGATGAGATGGGAAAATGGCCCCAACCACAGCCACATGAAACCAAGTTGGAGTGGTCAGGGACTTATGAAGTAGAGTCTATTGTGGACTCAAAGATAGAAAGGAAAAAATTAAAATATTTAGTGAAATGGAGGGATTATGGCAAAGAGAATACATGGCAAACACTATGCATGTTGAAGAATGTCATTGAGGCAATTGGAGAATTCCAAGTGCAAAATCTGAACAAACCACATGCAACGAAGGAACAATTAGAGGCCTTAGAAAAGGGGGAAAAGATACCCCAAGACAACGATACCCAGGAACCCAAAAATACCCAACAAAACAACGAAAACAAAGGACCACTCATTCCCCAGTCCCAACCGGAAATTAGGGAAAAACGAAAATCACCCCAATTTCAATCACAACCTCATTAATGTTGAAAATGAGTAATTCAGCACGATCTTGCGCATGGACCAGCTATGAGTCAAACATGTATACAACATGTCAACAAGGCATCACAAAGCACACTTATTTCAGAGATCACTCATAAAGAATAAAATGATGAATAGATAAGTATATTCAGAAAGCAAGACACGAGGTATATGGGTATAGGTAATATAAATGCAGTCGGGTATAGGGGGTATAGGTGATTTGAATACATACGAAGCAACGTGAAGCTGGAGACACTCTTTACTTCCATAGGGACCACCATACAATCCTGAAACCCTTAATTCTCCTTCTCCTTCAATTGCTTCTTGGCACGAATCAAAGAATTCTGAACATGCCCCTTACCTCTTGGGAATTTAAAGCTAGCCAACGAGAGGGATAAGTAAAGGACTTGGCTAAAGAAAAGAAATCAGAACCCACCCAGGTTTCCCCATGAATACCTTACAAGTAGAGGGACTGCCCTGCATGGGGATAGCTCTGGTGGAGGAAACCAGAGAAGGGGAGACTGTGTATCTCTTGGGCCGAGGAGTGGAAGGATGAACAAGGATAGAGGGAAGATTGGCTCGACAAGTGGGCATAGCAAACGGCAAAGTAGAAGGAACCAAGAGCGAAGGAATCGAAGGAGGTGCTGTGGGAACAGGAGGATTAATGAATGCAGAGGTAGAAGTTGATAATAGAGTGGCAGGGATAGGAAGAGGACTGGGATGGCTACAAAACAACTATTTAAAATCAATACGACAATGAGAAGCCACAAATACAACTCACAGGGTGTTCATAACCATGTTTTCGATGTGAGCAACTTCCCGAGTAGCAGTAGCTGTCAAGAACAGGTTCAGATAGGGACTGGATGCCTCTCAGGCCACCACATAGGAGCCAAAGACGAAGTAACAAGGCAAGTAGATGGTATAGGTGAGTAAGCCAGTACTGGGCCAGAGTCTACATAGTACTGAGGACAATGCTGAGCAGTATGGATCAGAGGGACAGAAGTGGACAGACTGGAGACCTATCTATGAAGCCCTATAGTAAATATATGAAAGTACGAAGCTAGATCGGCAGGTAATAAGGGAAGCTATCATAGGATGATGATCAGGTGTCTAAGTGATGTCAATATGTGCCATAGAAGCAGATATGATCTGTCAGTCAGATAAATGATGTATCAAAGAAGATAGAAGTCATAGGTACCAGGAGACAAGATCTAGAACAAAGAAGTAGAAGGAATGGAAGACAGGGTCTGGAAGCGAAGACAGGAAGGGATTCATGACAGTAGCGACCAACCAATTCATTGTAGCGTCACCCTCCTTAATAATACCTGTGATGTTTTTGGACACAGTGAAAGTATGGTAAAGCATGGGTCTGAGACCATTGAAGGCAATACCAATGCTAATGGCACAGTTGCAGATCACATTGAGAGTAGCCCCAGCCTGGATATCCTGATGCAAATGGAGAAGAGAGGAATCCAAGCTTGTCACATAGTCCCTGAGGGGGCCTTCTAGCCGTACAATATTACCTTGAACCCCCTGTAGCCCAAGGGTAGCAAAGAAATGGTTGTCACTCTGTAAAGTGGCAACAAGCTGCTGCGATGAAGCTAGTAACAGACGAGTTAGAATGTGGATGGATAGAGAGGCAAATAAGAAAAGCTTACTGAGTAGGCGGTTCAAATCTTTGATCTCACATTCAAGGTGAGCAATGATCCTAAGGTCACAAGAGAAGGGGGAAGAGAATCAGCATAGAACAAGAAAAACGACAGCACCATACTTACTGGAGTTGATCTTGTGTCTCCTTGTGCAACTCATACTCTAAAGCATAGATGATCGCCTCCTGGACCTGGGACTTGGAAAGGAGCTCCTTAACCCCATGACTAAGCTGATTGACAAGGTCCATCGATGGAGTGACACTAAAGTAAGAAGAAAAAGGGTAGTGCCATTAACATTCCCTCATGCAAAAAAGCAAAATACCATAATACGTACCTTTGAGGGTCAGAACCATTAATGGCAGTGTCGAGAGTCGGCATAGTGTCAGAGTGAATTGACATCTGAGCAGGAGTAGGACAGGGAACAGGAGGAACTTGGAGACCGGGTGAGTCCATGGCATAAGAGGAGAAAAGAAAGTAGAGAGAAGATGGGGATAAACCAATGCAGAAATAAGGCCTTTTATATGGAAGCTAGAGCCAGAAAGTGGTCTTTGAGAATCTCTATGCTTGAGAAACAAACTAAATTCTTAGGAAAGATTTTCAGACTTGTTAGTTGTGGCCACTGTTCCCTGGAAAGAGACTTACCAAAGATGGAAGAATAAGAATCCCATGGAAAGCACACACTCCGTTCACCTGATAGTGGATAACCAACGATAAATCATCTGAAATGAAGATCTAGACCATGCGCTATATGAACATCAGCCTTTGAGGGCTCAGGCATGGAAAAGGAGGGAGTACTGTTACGAGTTGAACAACGATGCGACGCATAACTAAGGAATCAGGTGATCCAGAAACACAACGAAAACATAGCCTCAATGATTGCATAGCCATATGCAAGCAAACAGAAGCATCGGACAAACAAAACAGTGCCTCGACACTGGATTTGTAAGGGGACAGTTTCCTTTTTCCTTCCCTTCTCCTTTAGGACTTGTTTGTTCTCATCTTATCTGGACTTCATTGACTTTCATTGACTTGTTTACCCTAGTTTCATCGTTTCATCATCCATCATTCATTGTTCATCATTTTGATCTTTCATCATTCCACCTTTCTATTACTTCGTTTCAACTGTACAGTTTTGCAGATCTTTTCCCAGGCCTTCATACGAGTATATATACTCCTTCCCTGCAGGTGAGTATCCTTGAGTTTTTCTCTTTGGATCTCCTCCTGCAGGTGCGTAGTATGTCAGCCTTGTATCTTCTAGTTCTGATTTATATATCTTTGGATCTCCTCCTGCAGTTGTTGAGTGAGTGCCTCATGTGCCAGGAGTCGCCCTTACAGGATTAGTGAGCATATGGAACGCATCCGAAGTAAAGATAAGGAGTCAGGAACCCAAAGAAGGATGAGTAAGACATTGAGGGAGTATTCCAAAGGCTATTTGGGTAATAAAGGAAGAATCAGACACAACAAGAAACCAGTGGACTTGTTGAGTAACCAGGAAGCGAAGGAGGCTATGGGTAAATAGCAGTGATAAGGCAGTGATCACATGGAGTAAGTATGCTGTATATACAAATTTTTAAGTATAAATAACAACCAGAGACTCTGCGTCTCTAGTCCACTATTTTGTCAAACCACTACGTACTATGGAATACAAGTATCTATCAAGACATTCACCTCGTTTACTTTTAGCTGGGCCGTTGCATTAATTGACTAGCCAACACCGATGAACATCGGTATACAGCTCTCATCATCAAATCAAGAACAATTCCATTTATTTCATGGTGATCGCCGCCAAGCCCTGAGTCAACCAACGATCAACATTAAAGGATCTTTTGCATAACCCTGTCAACCCCTATTCACACGTGCTTCATTGAGCTGCTTGTGGACCGATTAAGTATATCATTTGACTGTGTATTACGCCATCCATACTATTTAGTATAAATCATACTAGATAACTATTAGATCTCATATGCATTGTACCAATAACAGTGGCTTACACCCCTCATCCTGACTTGTCTCCAGCAATAACAGATCTCTCAAGACTGGAACTTTGGTTGTCTAGGTAATACTTGTATCTAAATAATAGACTGAACAATTAAATATCAGTCTCAATTTACGATGGTTGTCTGAGGAAAAGCAGCTGCAATCAAAGTTTCTAATGTCTGGTGTCAAGGTTGTTGATACACTCAATAACAAGCCACCCAAGTCACACAAAACAAGATTGATTGAGAGTGAAGAGAGATATAGAGAGACAAGAGTAGGCTGACTAGGCTCTACACTGTGTAGTAGTAGTACAGAGTGGAGTCAAAATGACTGAACTAAAGGATTAACTAGAATGTCTGATGGTTTATATAGAAGAACAAGAAATAAGTCATAGGAAAAAGATAGGATTAATCTTGGGGAAATAGGAGAAACATAGGAGAAAGTGGAGATATGTAGGAGAAAGATAAGAACAGTCAAATGGAAGATTGATTGATAGTTATTAGAGTTTGACAGGTTTTATAAGGTTCAAAGTCAGTAATATAAGGTTTAAAAGGTTTATCGAGGAAATGCGTAGACGAATGATCAGAAAATGGGTTCAATAATGAAGTAAAGGAGGAAGGAGGACAAAGAACTGTAGCAGTTCATGACATTACCCCCTCTTTAAGTTGTGCTTTCACCTGGAGCACACATGTACTTTTCCAGATATTCTCCATGTTAATTCCCATTGAATGTACTGTAGATCCTGCTCGTATCAGGTTTGGTGGACAATACACATCTGGGTGTTCTTGATGAAAAATCTCGATTATATCCTTCAGTTTTGTCAACCCTGAAGCTGGCTCCCATGAATTTTCAGAGTCTGAGTAGTCTAACCACTTAACCAAGTATTGCACTCAACGATTCCTAGTTGGCTTTGAGTCTAGGATCGCTTCAACATCATAATTGTTATCCTCTGGTAGTAATTCCACTGGTTCACCTGGGTAGTTCACTCCATGAGCTTCAGTTTCTTTGTATGGTGACAGTAGTGAAGCATGGAAGACTGAGTGAATTCACCAGGTGTTTGGTAGTTTCA
Organism: Tetrapyrgos nigripes; assembly: GCA_013368315.1. NCBI lineage: Eukaryota > Fungi > Basidiomycota > Agaricomycetes > Agaricales > Campanellaceae > Tetrapyrgos > Tetrapyrgos nigripes. The sequence continues at coordinate 42,139 of JAACJM010000376.1, forward strand.
GACAATAGTTAACTTTGCCAATTATGTCAGTGATTTTGAATGGTCCATGACAACAGTTTGTCAACTTAGCTTTTGGCCTGGTTATCTTCAAGTTCTTTCCGTCCAGCAGTACCTTATCTCCAACTTCAAACTTTACTCCTTCCTTTACATGATCCATATTCTGCCTCTTCATCAACTCTGCAGCAGTCATTAGACTTGCTTTCAACTCTTCACATAGCCCTTCTAAATTCTGTAGATGTTCTTCAACTTTTGGTACATGTGAAGAGGGATTGATCAAAGGAAAGAGTCAAGGAATATATCCATGAAGTAGTTCAAATGGTGATCTCCCAGTGGCTGAATGTACTCAGGTGTTATGACAGAACTCAGCATATGGCAAATATTTGACCCAGTCATCTTGACAATAGTTGCAAAAGGTTTGTAAGTATTGTTCAAGTTCTTGATTGAACCTTTCAGTCTCGCCATCTGTTTGGGGGTGATAAGCCATACTAAGAGCTGAGGTGATACCTAACTTAGCATATATTCCTCTCATAACCTGACTCGCAAGCTGGGGTCCTCAGCCTGATATCATTTTGTCCCAAAGTCTGTACTGTCGCCACATGTTATTGAACAGTATGTTGATAGTACCATTGCTGTCAATATCTTTTTGACAAGGGGAAATGACTATGGTTTTAGTCAACTGATCAACTGTTATGTGGATCATGTTGAAGCCTTCACATTCTGGAAGATCCTTGATAAAATCAGTAGTAATAGTACCAAAAGGTCATTCTGGAATGTCATTTGGGACCAGTGGTACATGCGATGGATGGTTTTGTGCCTTAGTCAATTGGAAAGTAGTGCATCCTTCAACATAATCACAGACAAATACTGACCTACCGGGCCACTAGAATTCTCTGGTGATCAGCTCATATGTTTTAAACTGGCCTGGATGTCCTGTGCATCTTGACTATGTCTCTTCATAATTGTTGACCATTTGGAACATAAACTTTTCCTCAAAACAGGATGATTCCATCTTTGTAATTCCATTCCTGTAGGTTTTTGACCAGCAAGCATGGACCATTATTTAAGATGACTTGGAGAGCACTCACAACTTCAGTGTCTTTCTTCGGACATTCCTTAATTCACCTTCTCAGTTCAGCATCTCCAATTACAACTACTGCTCCTGGTCTCATAGCTCAAATTCTGAAGAACTTGGGATCCAGAAATACTCTATCCTTGTTGTCATTAGAGAGATGATTGCTTCAGTTGAGACTTCCAGGTTTGTGGATGAGCGTGAAATCGAATCTGGTAAGAAACAGAGCCATTCTTGCTTGTTGTCAGCTAAGTTTCTGCCATGGTCCATAAGGATTTTGATAGTATGTGGTGCACCTTCTAGGTAGTGCTGCCAAGCCTCCAAAGCCTGTATAATTGCCAACAACTCCTTATCATGAATGTTGTAGTTTCGTTCGGTCTCAGATAAGGATATTGGATGCTGCTTGTTGTTGGACCCTTTCTGTGATAGAATGCCTCCTGTACAAAAGCATCTACTTCTACTCAATATGGCTTAGAATGATCAGGCATTAAGAGGACTGGTGAGGAAGTGAATGCATCTTTAAGTGCCTGAAAGGCTTCTTCCACATCAACAGACCATTTCCAGGGTTCATTCTTTTTTCGTTAGATCGAAAAGTGGTCAAGCACTGGGTGCAAACACTTGTAAATCCTCTGCTTTACTGAGGTTTTACAAGAGTATTACACCAAGCCAATCAATATGTAAGACTCCTTGTCATACATTAGTATTACAAGAGACAGAAAGAATTAGAACAACCTTGTATGACCATTGTAAGTCACAAAGAAATACCATGGACTTTCAGTGTGACTTGCTGTCACTGTATACCCTTGGTTGATATACTGTGGAATTACACAGGAATTTCAGAGTGACTTTTTGTCACAATATGTCATGTAGCAAGACACATAGGAAATACTGGAGTATTTTAGTGTGACAGATAATCACAGTATGACAAACAGTAAGGCAAGAGAGATTTATAAAGGACTTACAAGGAAGCAAAATCTGCAGGAAATTTACAAAGTGACAATCAAGTCACAGTAATACACTTGTAAGACTAGCTGTATTATGAAGGAACTACAAGAAACATTTGCTACAAACACTGGTAAATCCTCAGCCTTACTGGAGTATTACAAGAGTATTATGGGGAACCAATCAATATGTAAGTTGGCTTGACTTACAAGTGTATTACAAAATAGACAAAAAATGAGGACTATTCTGAAAGACCATTGTAAGCTGCAAGGACATACCATGGACTTTCAGTGTGAGGCTTTGTCACAGTATAGCATTGAAGAGCATACAGTGGAATTACAAGGTGACTTTTTTGTCACAGTATGTCTTATTGTAAAACAGAACTGAAATACCAGGGTATTTCAGTGTGAGATAATGTCACAGTAAGACAATTTGTAAACCAAGTAAAATTTACAGAGGACTTATCAGAAGGTAGAACTTGAAAGTCTTGGGTAAGACTGCTCATATTTACACTGAATTTACAGAGGGACAGCTGTGTCACAGTAATACCCTAGAAAGACTTGTGATTTTACAAGGGAATTACAAGATGCAGGTTTTAAAAGTCTATCTCGTAAGTCTCTGGAAAAAACCTGCATGCTAAATGGACTGGTCACAGTAAGACACTTGTAAGTCACAAGACATTACAATGACTTTACTGAAAAGTGACTATTTTGTAAGTCATCATGTATGTCCAATGGACTTACAAGAGACTTGTTGGATGGATTTGCAGTACATGTCAATTAAGTAATACAGAAGAGCTTACTGAAAATTTACAGGATGTAATACAATGAATCCATTCAACCAGGTTAATTAAATTTTACTAAATATAAATAGACAGCTCAGGCTGGACAGGAAAAGGGCAGACTACTGTGTCTGCATTGTCATCTGCTTCGTCTGCTCAGTCTGTTACATCTACCCCGTCTGCCCCATCTGCCTTGTCTGCTTGTCTGCATTGTCTGCGCCATTGTCTGCCTTGTCTGCACCATTGTCTGCCTTGTCTGCCTTGTCTAGGGCAGACGAGGCAGATGAGGCAGATGGGGCAGACAGGGCAGACAGGGCAGACGAGGCAGACGAGGCAGACAGGGCAGACGGGGCAGACGGAGCAGACGAGGCAGATGAGGCAGACGGAGCAGACAGGGCAGACAAGGCAGACGGGGCAGGCAGAGCAGACAAGGCAGACAAGGCAGATGGAGCAGATGGCGCAGACGAGGCAGACTGAGCAGACAGAGCAGACAAGGCAGACAAGGCAGACGGGGCAGACAGAGCAGACAAGGCAGACGAGGCAGATGGAGCAGATGGCGCAGACGAGGCAGACTGAGCAGACAGAGCAGACAAGGCAGACAAGGCAGACGGGGCAGACAGAGCAGACAAGGCAGACAAGGCAGATGGAGCAGATGGCACAGACGAGGCAGACTGAGCAGACAGAGCAGACAAGGCAGACAAGGCAGACAGAGCAGACGAGGCAGACGAGGCAGATGGAGCAGAACAGGGCAGACAGGGCAGACAGGGCAGACGCGCGGCAGACAGGGCAGACGGGGCAGACGGGGCAGATGAGGCAGAATGAGGCAGATGGCGGCAGAAGAGGCAGACAGGGCAGACAAGGCAGACAGGGCAGACAAGGCAGACAAGGCAGACAAGGCAGACAAGGCAGACACAAGTGCAGACAGAGCAAACAGAGCAGACAAGGCAGACAGAGCAGACAGAGCAGACTAAAACCTGCATCTTGTAATTCCCTTGTAAAATCACAAGTCTTTCTAGGGTATTACTGTGACACAGCTGTCTCTCCATAAATTCAGTGTAAATATGAGCAGTCTTACCCAAGACTTTCAAGTTCTACCTTCTGGTAAGTCCTCTGTAAATTTTACTTGGTTTACAAATTGTCTTACTGTGCCATTATCTCACACTGAAATACTCTGGTATTTCAGTTCTGTTTTACAAGAAGACATACTGTGACAAAAAAGTCACCTTGTAATTCCACTGTATGCTCTTCAATGCTATACTGTGACAAAGCCTCACACTGAAAGTCCATGGTATGTCCTTGCAGCTTACCATGGTCTTTCAGAATAGTCCTCATTTTTTGTCTATTTTGTAATACACTTGTAAGTCAAGCCAACTTACATATTGATTGGTTCCCCATAATACTCTTGTAATACTCCAGTAAGGCTGAGGATTTACCAGTGTTTGTAGCAAATGTTTCTTGTAATTCCTTCATCATACAGCTAGTCTTACAAGTGTATTACTGTAACTTGATTGTCACTTTGTAAATTCCCTGCAGATTTTGCCTCCTTGTAAGTCCTTTGTAAATCTCTCTTGCCTTACTGTTTGTCATACTGTGATTATCTGTCACACTGAAATACTCCAGTATTTCCTATGTGTCTTGCTACATGACATATTGTGACAAAAAGTCACTCTGAAATTCCTGTGTAATTCCACAGTATATCAACCAAGGGTATACAGTGACAGCAAGTCACACTGAAAGTCCATGGTATTTCCTTGTGACTTACAATGGTCATACAAGGTTGTTCTAATTTTTTCTGTCTCTTGTAATACTAATTGTAACGCGTACGTCCCAATATGGACGACTATATAGTTTATATAATTATTCTCACGCCTTCTAGTATATAAGCCACAATCGTAGTACTTAGAAGTATCTATATTTCTTACCACCGCCTGTCGTGCTTGTACCTAGGAACATTTATAAAACCTGTTCTGGCTTAGGTCTTGAGCATTGGGCTCAGTGAGAATACTTGATCACACACCTTACACTTTTTTAAGCCTTCAGTTATTGTTCTGAAGCTACAAGCCTGGGCTATTGTCCAGAGATACCTACGACGTAGAAATCCTGCGCCGTATACAACCATTCGCACTATTACAGTGTTAAATTCCTCAATTCCTGAGTGTATCCTTACCTACCATGAGTACTACGAATACTATACGTACTTCTACTCAATCTCAATCTTGTCTACCCATCTATGCAGGGGAAGATGAAGAAAGCTCTTTGAGACCGTTGTTGGGTCCTGCCACTTGGACACCTAGACGGAATGGAGATCATTCCGCAAATGCGGCTGAAAATACGGATAATCAAAATAATTTGATTAGCCGCCCCAGATATTCGGGAAGAAGTTTTGATGAAGTAGTAAGCGCTAGGGACCGTTCCGATCGTCAGAACGTTGGTACCTCAGTGGAGCATCATCAAAACGCTGAAGCTGGACCTTCATCAAGAGTTGAAGCCAGTTCACGAACCAATAGAAAATTTGAAAAATCTAGAAAGGACTCTAGTAGATCTTCACAGCAAGAATCTACCAGAAGTAAGGGCCGCAAGAGCACAAGGGTATCCGCACACGATGAGGACCCTCTGGATGATCAATCAAGGTCTGGTGACAAGGTGACTCAACGAGAATCTAAGTCCATGTCACCAACGCAGGTCATTGAATACCAGCGTGAATTACGACAACGTGCAATTCTGCAAACGTTACGAATGTCGGATTTGCTACGTTATAGTACATCCACTGTCCCGAACCAAAATGTAATAATTGATTACATTAATGGACAGGTGTGGTCGGTTGAAGAACCAGAATTGGTATTACCATATCAATTTGCTTCTGCAGCTGAGGCGGAACCTTACCGTCGACAATACTGCGAACCAGTGGTTGGCAGAAACCAAAATCGGTTTCAACCATTGAGGGAGAATGATCCTGAAGAACCAGGTGATTCAGACGAGCCGGACAAGTCAGACAATCGGAAAAATCCATCCCGACGAGAGGACGCTCGGAACAGACGGAGATCTTTGCCACAAAATAAAGGGAAAGATTAAGTCGTCGATTCAAAAATCTGAAAAGGAAATACAACCTGATGCCAACATCGGATCCACCAGATCCATTGGAAAGTAATGATGCAAGCTCATCCGATAGCTCGTCCGATGATACACATAATCTGGGACACCAACCCCGACATAAATCTACCACACCATACTCGAGTCTTGAAGAATATTTTGAGTATAAACCTTCACAGTTATCTGAGCAAGAATGCCTAGATAACATTCTTCAAGTGTACGTGGAATTAATACACTACTACTTGCTGGATAAAGTACCAGCCGGTAACAGTGGTACTGCCAAGACGCTATTACAATCAATTCCGAAACCCGAGTATTACCATGGGCAGGATGATATCATAGCGTTTGACGAGTGGATACGAAGTTTCGTACGCTGGATGAGTGTAGCCGATCAATGCGGACCCGAATCCAGATATAGTAGGAGACAAGGAGGATGGGTAGTGACCGCAATGGATATTACGCGAGTCAATACGCTCTCTATATTTCTAAGAAGCGAAGCTCGTCAGTGGTTCAATGATGAGATTGAGCAAACATCTACCTCAATATATGAGGAAAGACCCACCTTTTTGCAAGTGATCTGTGCATTGTTTAAACAATTTATTCATGAAAGATCACTTAGTACTGTAGCAGATCGCTTCAAAGCGGTTAATTACACGGAGAATCGTGGTATTAAAGGAATTATCCGAGACTTAATACGATTTTCGAAGTGCATGCCTAGTCCCCCTGACGTTTATTCTTTTAAACGTCAGATTTTCTTAGCTGTACCTATTCAGATGGCAAAAGAAATGACTCGTACGGTCACAGTGGAGCGGAATACTGTCGATCAGATCATAAAATCCGGGATATCGTACGAAAAGGGACATAGTGCGTTCAAATATTATGAACAGGCCCGTACGTCTCGTGAAAAACGCGTGGAGGCGTCAAATCACAATGAGAGAAGACGCCAATCACCCCGTCGACTACAGAAAGTTGACGATCGCAGGTACAGTGTACCAGTGCATAACTGTGACAATCGGGGTAATGCTCAAGGAAACCAACATCATAGGGGTTGACCTAATAAGGACGCACCACCTGTTGCTGCAAATAATCAACAAAGACCCTGGAAACCAAAAGGTGTTTGTTGGGATTGCGGGAAAGCTGGATTCATGCGAGGACATCCAGATTGCAAGAAACCTGGTCAGCCAAATGCAAACCGTATGTTTCGCATGGTTGACGAATCAGGCAAAGCAACTCAAGTCCGATTATTCCGAATATCGGCAGAGGAAGCCGTTGCTGAAAATTCAGCGGCAGAAATTCATAATGATGCCGAACCGTCAAATTTACCAAACGACGACGAAATATGGGATCGATATGACAGTAGTGGAAGCAACAGCCACTTTGAAGGATCACAATACGAATCTGATACTGCAGACGAGGAATACTTCTCATCTGAGGCCCCAGAACAAATGGGATTTATGCATACATACCCTGAGCGTATGGGTATGATGCACGAAGAATCAGATTTAGATTCAGTATCGTCATATGATACTGCATTGGGGAACTTATCTGACTCTGATTGGGAGTCCGATGAGGATTCAATTCACTCAATAGATACATTGAGTGATATTGAGAACATTGACAATGCAAGCGATGCAAATTGGCTTGATGTTAATGAATATCTACGATCTATGAGCACCACTCAAGATGGTGGATACAAAGCCACCTTAGAGGCTTCAAAAGTCGAATTGCCACGGAGTAAAACACGTCCAAAACGGAAGGCTTCGGAAAATCGTTGCCTATCTGCATTTATTGAAATGAATGGTGTCCGGGCATTTGCATTATTCGATAGCGGCAGCACTGCTGACGCTATTAGTCCTGATTTTGCGAGAGCTGCAAATTCAAAAGTCTTTCGACTTGAGAATCCGGTCGTATTACAATTGGGAACCAAGGGCAGCCGCGGAAACATTTTCTACGGCTGTGTAGCACCATATCGCTTTGGAAATGGTGGAGAAACCATAACTGATCGTGATTATTTTGATATTGCAAACATTGATCGTTACGATTTAGTTATTGGGACTGTATTCATGCGCAGGCATGGTATAGCCTTGGATTTTGAGTACGATGTAGTACGAATCCGTGGCAAACCATTTCCTACTCTTTCTGAAGGGGAGGAAGTGAGAGAATTAGCTCGTCGTCATTCGAAAAATGTATCGTCTGATATACAGATAAAGAATAATGAGCAATTGGAGGTGAAACGACGACCTCAAAAGTATGGCGTTGATAAAAAATGTCGTAAACCAGCCACTGAGTCCAAAAGACTTGGTGAGAAAAATTCTAAGTGACTAGATGGTTACAAAACAAATCTTCGATCCAACAGTGTTCAGCCACCGTGGAGTCGTAGGTCAGTAACTATTGAGAATGTTACGGATGAAGAAAATGAAAACTTACGCATAGGAATGAACTGTCAACTGCCAGTACTACTGGGACCAGAGGACGAGATAAGTATTGATGATATTGAGAATATCGTCAACGAAGTGACTTCTGGAGCTTTATCGAATTCTAAACTGAATCAAAAGCTAAAAGAAGTGGCTGAAATGGTAAACGAGTTTGCAATGGCAAAATATCCAGAGCAATTCGTTAATCAAGTGGAAAATGGTTATAGAATTAACCAATATTCACCGGTAGAAGCTTTCAGAGCTGCTACTGAGAAATTCAAAGACCATGTAATACACGAGAATATGATATCTGAACAGAATTACACCACAGAGGACATACCTCGTCTTAGACAAAAGTGGTTGGATAGCTGTAAAGATATTATGAGCGGAGTACCGGAAAGGTTGCCACCCATGCGAGAAGTTAATCACACTATACCTCTCGAGGATGACAACAAGAAATACCGTTACTATTTACCTAGATGCCCTGATTCCCTTCGTAGTCAGTTGGCTGAGAAGATCGCAAAATATACGCGATCCGGTTGGTGGAAACCAATGGCTGTTTCCAACGCCGTACCTATGTTGTGTATACCAAAGAAAGATGGTACACTTCGAACTCCGATGGACTGTAGAGAGTGTAACGCCAATACAGTGAAAGATGTTACACCATTGCCCGATCAAGATCGGGTACGCATGAAATGTGCTAGCAGAAAAATCCGATCTAAAATAGATTTATCGGATGCATACGAACAAATTCGTATAGTAGAAGAGGACGTATGGAAAACAGCATTCTCGACGGTCAGCGGTACATTCGTAAGTACCGTAATGCAACAAGGTGATTGCAACACACCTTCGACTTTTCAGCGTCTGATGAACCATATATTCCGAGATTACATTGGTGTTTTTATGCACGTCTATCTCGATGATATATTTGTGTTCAGCGATTCAATCGAGGAGCATGAAAAACACTTATCATTAGTATTTGATAAGTTGCGTGAGCAACATCTGTTCATGAAAGCTAAGAAAGTACAATTGTATGCAGAGGTACTGGAGTGTCTAGGACACGTAATTGATGATGCAGGTCTTCATGCGGATGCTGATAAACTGGCACAAATCCATAACTGGAGAACACCTAGAAATTATGAAGATATTCAAAAATTCCTAGGGCTCGTCAATTATCTAGGACATTTTTTACCAGATATCAGTGCGTGGACTACACCACTATCTGAAATGTCAAAGAATGGTCAACCGTTCTTCTGGAGAGACATACACGATGTTTGTCTTCAGAATATCATAAATTTGTGCTGTAAAGTACCAATATTGAAACCCATCGATCCACGAAATCCTGAACCGATATGGGTTATTACCGATGCTTCGGTAACAGGAGTAGGGGCGATGTATGGTCAGGGACCTACCTGGCAGACATGTAGACCAGCTGGGTTTATGTCCAAGAAATTTACGGACGCCCAGCGAAACTATCGTGTTTTTGAAACAGAAATGCTTGCAATATTGGAAGCATTACTGAAATGGGAGGACAAGTTGATTGGTTATTGCATTCATGTAGTAACTGATCATGAGGCCCTACAATTCTTCCAAACTCAGAAACGACTATCGAGTCGTCAAATGAGATGGATGGAATACTTAGCTAGATTTGATATTGACATAACTTATATCAAGGGTGTCAATAATCGGGTAGCAGACACATTATCTCGCTATTATGAGTCTGATACCTATGAAGAAAAACATCCCATTCACGAGTACGCGAATGCTGATATACGCCTAGATAAGTCAGGTGAAGACTTACCGATTGGTCGTAAAGATGAACTCAACGAGTTAATTGAGCATATTCGGGTGATGCGAAAAGCAATCGCCAAGGAAGCTGTAGAACAGCGAGATCTCGAAGCAGCTGAAATGGAAGCTTCACGAGAACCAGAGGAGCCAGAAACACCTGTTATTGCTTCATCTGAGAATCCCACAGTCCTAGAATCTCGTAGTAGAGGAAAGGATCTGCTCACAACCATGGAAAGTTACCCGAAATTTTCAACAGATGTGAAGACTTATTACGAAACAGATCCTCTGTTTTCTAAAATTATTCAGAAACCAGACGATCACCCACGGTTTACAATTGAAAATGAACTTATCTGGACTACCAATAGTGTAGGCGAGAAAGTTCTATGTATACCGAATTCTCCTAAGGGAGTAAAATCATTGCGTAGTCTGATAATTGAACAAGGACATCAGACTATCGGACATTTTGGTCCCCAACGTACCTCCGATGACATTCGAAGATGGTACTGGTGGCCAAGAATATTTGGCATGACTGATGAGTTTTGCAAATCTTGCGAGACTTGTCATACAGCTAAAGGAAATTATCAGTCGCCAATGGGCAAATTACATACATTGCCTATACCGACGTGTCCATGGCAATCAATTGGCATGGACTTCATTGGACCTTTTCCAGAAGTAAAAGGGTATAACTACTTATGGGTGATAATATGCCGATTGACGTCGCAAGTGCATTTAATTCCCTGTAATACCAAGGACACAGCTATTGATTTATCCTTGAAATACTTGCAAGAAATAGTACGCTTGCATGGACTCCCAGAGTCAATAGTATCTGATCGAGACTCAAAGTTCACCTCCACGTGGTGGCGCGAACTTCATCGGATGTTGGGAGCAAAGTTATTAATGTCCACTTCGTTCCATCCTCAAACGGATGGTATAACGGAACGAGCAAATCGTTCTATAGCTCAGATCTTTAGATCAACTATCCGTGCTGATCAGAAAGACTGGTTAACAAAATTTCCTATTGTAGAGTTTGCAATAAATTCAAGTGTAAACGAAACAACAGGGTTTGCACCCTTCGAACTCAATCATGGATATATTCCTTCTATGTTGATTGAAATCAAAGGGAATAAAGAAGTACCTGCAGGAATACGTGCATATGCAATTCAAGTAATGCAGAACTTATTCGATGCGCATGATGCAATCATCGCTTCACGTGTCTTTCAAACGCATAATGCGAATAAGAGACGTAGAAATGAGCCTGATTTGAAGGAAGGCTCAAAGGTGTACTTATCTACCAAGAACTTGAAACTACCAAAAGGTAGAGCTACAAAGTTACTTCCCAAATTTGTTGGGCCTTATACCATCATCAAGGCACGTCCTGGTTCATCAAATTATCAATTGGACCTACCAGACGAGTTGAAACAGCGCCGTGTGCATGATGTATTCCACGTAAGCTTACTACGACCCTATGTGGAGTGTGATGCAGTGTTATTTCCGGGAAGGAGTAAACCAGAGCCATATGACTTTGGTGCGCCACCTGATGCTGAAGAATTTGTGCTTTCCATCGAGAAGCATAAGTGGGACAAGAACTCGATTAAATTCGAGGTTCATTGGGCATTAGGAGATATTACTTGGGAGACCTATAAGACTGTAAAGGATCTGAAAGCTCTCGATGAATATTTTACACTCCATGGCGTCAGTCGTTGGGAAGATCTACCGAAATCTAAACGAAATCGCTAGATCGGTAACCCTTTAGGCTATCGGCAGCCGCAGAAAATTTTCTGTGGCCGTATAAAAAACTAGAGGAACGTAGAAAAATGATATATCATTTTACTACCTCCCCTCGTCTTTATCATTGCATCGACTATGTCCAAAGTGTACCAAGATAACAACGTGATGATGGCTGATGCCAACAGCGCCCAGAACGGTGCTATGTACGGCATGATGCCGCATACAGCGATGTCCTATCCAGGGTATGCAATGTATGGACCCAACTACAGTATGTAACGCTTTGTATGAAGGGAATTTTTTCTGATTAGCGTTGTGACGCTTCTTCTGAAGGGGAGGGACCTCAGGGTGTTTTTCCGCAGCCTTATAACGGCAATCCATTCTTTCAACCTCCTTATATTCCCCATCCATACCATATTCATCATTCCCAAATGCCGGTAAATACGTACAACAACGTAGATCAATCCGTACCTGTACCGGCTTCTATTCCAAATACTATGCCTTCCACTGAACATGTGGTCGAGAATCCTACATCTTCAGCACATACTAGTGCTGCTGAAAACCCTGAGCCTACGCTCGGTGATCGATGGGTAGTACACCCTACCTTATTTTCCAAAATCCACATTCATTCTGATGGATCAAGCTGCGAAAGTTACTTGGAACACGAGTTAATCGCCGCTACTACCAATGATCCATCATATGAAGAAGCAATATCCGTTCTCCACACGCGAGCTACGAATCAATTCTTCCAGCAGCAACGTCGTAACAAGAAAAATACGTCCAACGTTGCTGCTGAGTCTACAATCCGAAAGGATAAGCAGAAAGCACGAGACTCTGCTCACCCTTACCCTGACCGTCGTGGTCAGAAGAATAATACGTCGAAGCATAAATCCACTTCCGATTCCAATCCGACGACTTCTCCCACAGCTACTAGCTCAGCTCCAGCTCCAACTATTACGAAAATTGTTGAAGTTGATACCCCATTGGTCAATCTCGATCTTGGCATGATTGACCCATCTCCGATCAATTCGGCTGTCGAACGCTTTGTATATGGCCGTAATATTCATGCTCGTATTGATACGGGTGCAGCGTTTGGGTTTCGTTGGGACACCTCTAATGGTGATCTTCTCGAGGCTCGACCTAGTTCCAATTATACGGGACAAGAAGCTTTGATACCTATTGAAGCTTCATCATTCCGTCATGGCCGTTTTCGGACACGTTCCATTCCTACCACTGTACGCCAGAAAAATGGCTGAAAACTTTTGAGGCAGATAACTGGCAACAGAGTAATACTTGATTATAACTCACTTACAAGGGTATCAAAATTATATCCATTGCCTTATACCTCCTAACAAGGCACATAAAATAACATTCCAACTTATTTGTTCATACAATTGTTTTGAGTGGCTAACAAGGCAGTATAATCACTCAGAAATAATTTTCATGGCCTTGCTAGGTAGAATAATGATAGCACAATAATTTTGAAGTCATTATAATGAATAAAAGGGTTTTGTGTCACTGCCAAGGTACAAAGTAAGAATAAGGGTACATAAGGTTGAGCTTACTCAAGGCAGCTAGAATGAGCCTACTAAATTCACTCATTAAAACATATTAATTTCCTATTAGAACCATGTCTGAGAGTACAATCTATACACAATAGTTTTGAGTCTTAAAATGACCATAATAGCACAAAAGGTCCAAAATAATCTTGATGCTTGCCCAGAATCAACTTGTATATAGTCCTTAACAGAACAAAAGATTATCTTGGGAATGAGCTTTCTCAGAAATCATTTCTGCTTCCTTTTAAGTTCATATGAGCTACAAAATAGAGTAGGACACTGAAATGGTTACTGTTGTCAGCACCTCAAAGTCAGATTGTTCCTCCTCATTGATCTTATCTATCCCTTCCAAACACCTCTCCTCATCCGACAAATGACCTTCCAAAAGAGTGTTTCCCTCTTTTGATCCCTGCAATGCCTGATCGTGGGCTTGAGTACTAAGTAGACTATTTCAATTTGCTATGCGCAGTGTTGGTCTACACCCCTTTCATTCTTCGTCAAAGTATTTGACTTGTATACATGAGTCTAGCTCACAATGACAACTTAATTCTTTCAATTTGTATCAATAGCATACCAGTGAATCTAGCCTTGATTTTCTGAAGTAATACTTATCCAATGTGCTAAAGGTTCAAGGCCTACTACAAACCCACCAATTTGCTGTGTGGCTATGCTGAAATACTTTTGCTACACATACCAGTGACATCAGCCATTTGGCTGGAATTCAAAATCAGAGCTCAGCCACATCACACTTTGGTCACAGTTGACAGTTGCCCATATTTCCTTGTATTCACAGATTTTTCTCATGTGCAGTGTTTTGCTGATGGTGACCAATGTGTGGCGTCAATGTTATCCTTGTAGCAGAGGGTATATCCAGCCTACTTAAAGATATCACAAAGTTTAGAGATATTTTTGACAGGGAGTGTAAGATTATTGGTATTGCAATTGAGAGTGAGACCTCGCTTAATGGTGATCACTTGATATGGGAGGGCCTTGTAACTTGCCATGCGAAGCAGTGGCCCCTTACCCCAGTAATATACACACCGAAAAGACAAAAATATCCGCTCAACGGATAGATCACATCACTACTACTGATATAAGATCCCGCACGCAGGAAGGCCAAGGTTCAATTTCGACTTCTGATTTCGGGGTTATCAATCGGGACCGGGCATCGGCCATTGTACAGTCCCTATGTGACATCTCCTGCTCTCCCACTCTCCCGTTGTCCAAGGCGAAGCCAGCATAAACATCTATGTTGAATCTCATTGCCGTTCCGTAGCCTGATACCAACAGATGAATTCGCGCTCACTTTCCTCTCGGGAAACTTCAGAAGAGGAAGATTCTGATTAATTTAATTTAATTTTACGGAGATAAAATACTTATCTACTGATAGTATTTGATATAACTAATTAAATGGAAACTTGTTCCAAAGATTCTGTCCACTGAGATTGGAATCTGCAGCCATCTCTCATCCAATTTGAGAAGCCGAGAAGTAATGGAGAAGTGGTCTCTGAATCCCGCCCAAATGTAGTGCCTTATCATCTTACTACGGTAGGCGTGTGCTGTACCCGTGATGATGGGTCAAGGGTTGCGACAGGGGGAGCTAGTCATAAGCAGAACCTGCAGGATTTGTACACGCAGAAGCATTTTGAGAGAAAACAAAGGGCTGTAGACGGAATTTCGTGTCAGTATGGTGCTGGCAACATCAAGATTGAAATAATAATTATGATTATAGGCCATTTACACCATACGCCGACACGTCTAATAAGTATCCCGTCAAAGGGTCACAGTTGGCGGCGGGTTCAGATATGGTGAGCCGTACCCGTACCCCCTAGCCCGCCGAAAACCCATACCCGATTCAGTCGGCAAATCCCATACCATGCCGGTATGCCGTTCCCTCACATTTTGGGCATCGTTATCATGCTACGCGCAACGTTGGCTTACATTTGTCATTTCCCTCGTACATGATAATACATGCTTACATATCAGATACGGAGGAGAGGTGGTCGACGGGATGACGGGACATGTCACACAAAGACTTTATAATACACGATGCCCGGGTCAGTTTGATAAACCCGAAATCAAAAATCGAAATTGGCCTTCCCGCGTACGCTATATAAGATATATCTGTAAAAAAGTGTGTTTCTGTACAGAAACATCTTATATCAGTACAATAATGTCATCTATCCGTTGAGCGGATATTTTTGTCCTTTCGGCATGATAATAGCGGCAATGACGATAACGCAAACCGGATGCAATAAGCTATAGATAGTACTGTATTAGAGGTTCACGTATAAATTACAGGACACGTACATACCTTCTTTGCTTCATATCGTCGTCGTCGGCCCCAGGAGTCTACCGTGCAGTATGCAGCCCCGACCTTGGGGCAGCAGAAATGGTTGGGCAACGTCATTGTTTGTTTGCCAGAAGCCTTTGGCAAACAAAACACGGTCAAATGCTGACGCGTCCGGTTTTTCCCTCTTAACTCTGTACCACCACCATCTATATCCACATGTCCTCATCGCAATGCTTCTTGTCCTCCGTCTTCTCGACGAGGTGTGAGATCGACACGCGGCTCCTCTGGTCGCACTACCCGTGGCTTGTATCGTTCCTCTTGCTTCCACTTAACAACAACAGCTTGCCCCATCTATATCCACATGCCCTCATCGCAACACTTCTCGCCCTCCGTCTTCTCGACAAGGTGTCCGATCGACACGTGGCTCCTCTGGTCGCACTACCCGTGGCTTGTATCGTTCCTCTCGCTTCCAATTAACCACAACAGCTTGCCCAGTGGCCGCCTTTCACTCTGAGTGCGTAATACGCTTATTATGGTGAGTTCTACTTGTCTTCTCTATCTAACTCCCTGCTGCTTCTGGATTTAATGCCCACTACAGTAGAAATCACGCAAGAGGTCGTTTAGCCATCACCTGTGAAGTTTGGAGAAGGAGAAGGCAGGCGAGGGGTGGCAGTTCATCGTGCTGGTGAGTTGTATCTTCATACATGTTTTCGGTTTTCTGTCACCGCTGCTTACTTGTATCAAGTGCGTCCTCTTACTCACTCGCCACACCCTTGTTGACATTTTGTTCAACCCTATATCCTTTTCTGACATATGGGCCCTGAGTGCCCATCAACCTCAACCATCAAAACACACATCTGCCCGCACCTTTCCCTAACCACCTGCAGCTGTCTTCCCCGGTCAATTATCCGTCCGTTGGTCAATGGTCAGGCAGGCCTTTGTTTACTTTGTACTGTATTAATGAGATAACAAAGTTTTTATATCTAACTATTGACATATGAGTGGAACTATTGAGCTTGAACAATGTCATGGTCCTTATGGGCTTTGAGATATATTTTTGGCCTTTCATGACTGGAAATATATTTTGGACCTTTTATGGTGGGAATTTCTTTTGAGACTTTGCATTACTTACTGGAATGTTGAAGCATATACCAAAGTGGGTGGTAGTATGATTGTGAGTACCTTCTTAAACATTATTTCATATTTTGGACATTGTACAGGCTGTAATGTAAAGACAGATTGTTTTCATCAATGTTTTCCTCATGACTGTATTGTACAAAGGTAAATTCTTCTGTATCAGTGAAGACATTATTCTCAATCTGAAAGTTATCTTATGCATTGTCTGACCTTGTACCAAAGTGGCTGCTGATTTACTGATCAAGATATTAATGGTGTATTGCTTTGAGTTTTGGTCATTTCATTTGCCTTATAAGTCCTCATAAGGAGTTTCCCTTTTTTGTGGCGTAGCCGAGGCCGAAGCAATGATCCGTCGTGCCAGTCACCCTGGTCGCATCGTCGAGAATTATCATGCTGCCGATTTTGCCCAATCTGCACGTATTCGTCGTGTATTGGAGGAAATTACTGGTTATGCAACCATCAATGCTGTTGAAACTTATCTTGCCAATACTTACCAAGTCGGTGATGGGCTTCAGCGGACTCGCTTTCCCATTTTGGAATATTCCGAGGAGTCTGTCGAGACGTGGACTCCCATCAGGGTTCCTCAAATGGAATCTATTTCGTTGATTAACGCTCCCGTTGATGATCGTATTCATTGGCTGTCTATCTACGGAAATTTCATGGAACATCCTGGATTCTTCGTGACCAACAGTGGCACTGTAGATATCAAGTCAGTAGAAGGCATCCGGCTCATACTTGGACTTGCCCCTGATACCTCCCTCGCACTTAAACATGCGAGCAAGTTTACTCGATTATTCGTGTTGATTTGCGTTATGCCTCTGATGTATGGACAATTGATAGTCCAACATTCATTTGAAATCAATGCCACATTCCTCCTTCGTCCTATCAGTCCTCGTGATTCGAACCGCTGGAATGTTGTCGATGTGGCTTGCCACTTGACATCATGCAGTATCACCGAGGATATGGTCAATGACCTGCTACAATTTGGACGTCATTATTGCCGCGATCGAACCTATGCCAAACCAGTGGATACATATTGGTTGGAGATACTTCGTAAATCCAATCTCCGCATGCTACTGGTCGATTGTGTACCTACAACAGGCTGTGCTTATGATCTACCTGAGCACTGGAACCAGGATGATCTATTGGAATTTCACCGTCGACTTCTGATCGTTCGTGCTCACAAAGCACAATGCTCTATTCCTCGAGACTATAAAATGCCAATTATTCCCGCTTGACATTGCTTGACTGTTGCTTGACCTGTTGCTTGAAAAGTGGGTGGCCCATACAGAACTGGGTGCACAAGAAGTATGAGAAGCACAAGATGGTGCTTGAGAGGGTGCTGTAGACATGGTAGGAGCGTTTCTGCAAGGACAACGTGATAACTAGGCTGTTGGTGCAGCAAGGGATCTTGAACTAATGTGGTAAAGAGCACACACTTGGCTCTAAGCAGTAGGTGTAGACAGAACAACAGTAGACAGATAATGATGAGAGACTAGTCCCAAGATGAAGTTAATATTGAATGAAGACAAGGAATACATGAGATGCTCACCTAGTCCCAAGATGAAGAGGTCAAGATGGGGACTAGGGAGCTACTACTCTAAGCTTATATACACAGAACAGAAATAAAGATAAAAACTGAGCAAAGCAAAGAAAGGAATCAGAGAACTGTTCAGAACAATCAAAGTACAGCCTACTGTCCTTGTAAGAGATGTATCATGAAAAGATGAACAAAAGATGAACAAGCTGTGCGTAGTGTCCCTGTAAGAACAAATGATGAAACAGGGGATGATAGCTGTGCATAGATGATCAAGGAAAGATGAACAAAAGATAGGGCAAAGGATGAACAAAACGATGAGCAAAAGGCAGTGACTGATGAAGAAAAGAAAATGAAAATGAACAAAAATACCCTGAAAATAATACTGTCACAACAAACACAGTTGTTGGGTTGGGACATTGGGAAAGTGGGGAGGGAGAGTCATAAGTGCTGAGCGTGGGTGGTGAGAGGATGAGACTTGAGTGCCATGGTTGGGATGGGCTTCCTCGTTGATCATAGAGTATGCAAGGGCCCATAACTGGCAGTAGAGACTGACTACCCATGACCCATCGACGTCAACCTCACCTCCATACAGCTGAAGTCAAGGTATCAGACCACATCCCACCCCAATACCAACATCGACAATGATGTTGATGAAAATGAAAGCGAAAGTGAGACTGCATATGCCCCCACAGGATCCAGGGTCCATCCAGCACATAACTGCACCTTTCACTCCTTGTTCCTCTCCCATGGCTTGGGATATCACCTCCTCATTTCGAAGCTCCAGTTTCTTGAGAACCATCATCCAACTCCCCAGGAACTGTAACCTGCATATGCTCAGGCTTTTCAAGGCATACAGTCTCTGTCTTGATGTTATAGCAGGGAAGAAGTGGAGCGGAGAGGCATATAGAGGGGATGGGGAAAGGGTTGGTGTCTCAGACAGTGATAAACTCGTGTCATGGATAGTAAAAGGAGGGATATCAGTGAGCTTTGAGCTACTTGAAGTGTCACATTTTTGTACACATAGATGCCAAAGACGCTGTAACTTGAGAGCTGTAACTTGAGAATGATGAACAACAAAAGCAAGGCAATGAGGGGAGTGAAGCAAAAACTTACCTGACTGACAAGCTGACCACAAGGACCCAATAAGAGGAAATCACATGACTCACTGCTAACCCCTCGCATTTTCTATGTCTACTCCCATCCTGGATTCTGCATTTTGAAGAGACAGTACTTTGAAGAGACGGTGAAATAACACTATAGTAATTGTGAGATGAGGAGTCAGCCATAGACAAGAATCAGGATGAGGAAAGTTGAGAAGAGGACAAGAGGAGAAAAGAAGA
>JAACJM010000377.1:0-60560 GCA_013368315.1 Tetrapyrgos nigripes
TGGTATTATTGCGATCGTATCACAACTCTGTACAATCCTTTGGCAAATTTTGACCTCCGCCTATGAATGAATAACTTGCAATGCCCGCCACGCTTGTCGAAGACCTTGGGCGCTCGGCGGCTCATGCACCAGTGCAGGTCTACAAAGCCGTCATACTGGAAGGGACAGCGAGAAAGCATAGGATAGCATTATGTATAACATGAAAGCAGGTACCGGACCATAACATACATCCACCGATAAATGAAGAGAAGCTGAACTGCACAGAACCATATCCTCTGAGCATAAAGCATATTAGTTTCAAATCTATATCATGGGCGAAAAAAAAAGATCCCATCTCCTCCACATCTTGTGTATCATGGGGTGATAAATGAGACCTCATCTCCTGCACATCTTTGTGTATCCTTTATTCCATCTATTCCAATCATGAGACTTGGACATCATTAACCATGGCCATTGTGAAAGTGAACCCCTCCTGAAATGGTGAAATTGTTGGTATTGATGATCTGGTCTCTCCCAACCCCACTAACCGCAGAATTCTGAAATCGAGGTGAAGCCCATCCTGACCCGACGGCGACTCTGGAGTCTGCGGCAGTTCTAGAAGACACGGGGGACAAGGATGATTGTCTTTCAGACGAGACAGCCCCAGTTGCTGGGAAGTGAGGAGCCGCCTATAGGACAAGTGGTCATTACTTCAGTCTTCGTACAAGTTTATTACAACGCACATTAGAGCTTCGCGTAGTGGAAGAGACACTTCTAACAGAGCTTTGGGAGGGTATGTGTCCGTTTTTGAGTGCGATGCGAGTAATCTCGACCTGGGAATGGAACAATCGTCTTCCGCATGTAGGATGTCCCAGGAAAAAGGACTACTCACGCTAAAGGAGGTAAGTAATCTGGCCGCTTTCCGCTGGTAAGCCTTAAATTTTCTCTTGTCTTTTTCATACAGAATGTATGCAAAAAAACAGATTGCGAGAGTTGTCCAACACTGTGAAAGTATTCAAGTCTTGGAGAAATCTGTACAAACACGTTAGGAGGATTAATATGTCGTCGGTTGAGAACTCACTCGGAAACATGACGCAGCTGTGCTACAAGTACAGTATCGTTGTTGTCCGCTTCTAACGCCTGGGCTTGAGTGACAAGGGCGCTGACTTGGTTGGCCAATCCTACAAGGAGTCCCTTATGTCTAGGCGAGTGCTGAAAACAGTAGTTGAGTAAGAGTGCCTTTTGCCGCAGCCAGACTGCGTCTTACCAGTGCTCGAGTCGTGAAGTCGCTAGCCAAAGCTGACAAAGCAGATTGCAGATCCATTAGGTAACAAAGCCCCTGAGTGATTGAGTCGCCAAAACACGCCCAGAAAGCTGGACCTTGAACGGTACAAGTTTTGGGACGTTCACAACTTGTCGAGTAGAAATGTTTTGGGGCTTCAGTCAGGAGAATGAGGCCGTATAACCCATCTCATCTTTATGTTCTCGAATTCAAAAACGTTGAAACGCGTTAACGGAGGTCACGTTTTCCGCGGTGCTAAAAGATGATCTTGCCGACCTCCAATATCTTTAAACTGTCGCTTAAATGATCTCGCCGACCTCCAATATCTTTAAACGACAGCGCGTTAATGGAGGTCACTATGCCGACAGACCGGCGGTTGTGTGGCAGTGAGGATTAGCAATTCATTTTACATATTGTCTGTCTACGAGTAGCGTCGACTAGCGTCGGCGGGAAACGCAAGCTTAGATCCTGTCCTGGACTAGCGCTCATCAAATCCGATAAGCGTACTCGGGATGGTCGAGGTTCGATTTCAATTTTTGATTTCGGTTACTCGGCTATGTATACCCGGTGACCAGACGGAAGGGTAGTGTCGAAGGATGACTAGGCTTTGTACACGTATAAGAGATGAACCATGGACTGAGGAGTAGCGCACTCGGGATGGTCGAGGTTCGATTTCAATTTTTGATTTTGGTCACTCGGCTATGTATACCCGGTGGTACGTTAGATGACGTGTCGCTTTGGTTACTGCCTTCATCGTCAATATTAATGCCCATCCTCCTCGACGTCAATGTGGATGTGAACGCCATCTAGCTCCTGCCCTCCTCTCTATTCGGTGCTAGACGGCGGTGCATTGCCAACGCACAAGTACTGGGCTTTTGGCACTGCCGAAACCTGATCCGTGACTGTAGCCGCCGGTGAGTATCTTTTGCTAGGTGAAAAAAGTTGATGAGCGCTCATTACTTCCCTTTCAAAGCTCACAAACGGGTCTAGTAAGCTCAGTGTGAATATAATTACATGTAAGGTGAGCTCTGTTATTTATTTCAGCTGCCTTCGAATACTACTCTTCGTCTTTGTCAATAGGTACCGTCTGTGGTCGAAATCCAGGTGCTCGGAGTCCTTAGCCAAGCAGCACCATGATCTTGATCACTCAAGATCCTCCCACCATCTGGGCTTGTGTTGAACCGTGGTGTGGTCCGCGTTTACGGACTTGCCGTTTCGCCTAGCGATTGGGCAAAGTCGTTTCCGCGTGACCGTTAGGTGCATATCAACGACGACCTCGAATATGCGCCCACACCTCGAAACGGTCCCACCCTTGAAGTGCAGACTTCATACCAGCAGAGAGGTCAGGAGTCCCAATCTCCTGATAAGGCCTTCCAACCCTCGCCTCAAATTCATCGCTGACCCATCGCAACAGCTCGTCTCTTGGAGGCAGCTGGCTCCGCAACGCGTTGACAGATTTAGGATGAACTGGTATCCTCATCACAAAAAAGTCAGGTTTCTTATAAGCACTTATAAGGGGTGTAAAATGAGCAAAATTCGAACTAATGTGGATGTGATATCTTGACCAGTATACTGCTACCCAGGTTTAGTAAAAGGTCAGACAATGGACAAGATAAATAGGGCTTCTAGCGGATCGGATGATCTGGCGCCTATCCGCCGATGAGGCCTTGGATTCGGATGGCGGATGAGCCTCTGGAGATGCATCCATCCGACGGATATCATCCGCCCATCCGTAGATGATCGTCAGATAGCTGAAGTACGTGAGGATGTGTCGTACTTGCCCAGTTTGGTTCAGTCTCGGGCTTTCCCGAGGTACTGTATAGTTCTAAAAACTCACTGAAATCCACAGAAAGATCTTTTCGACGCGCTAAACGTCCTCAGCGCTTTGCTCGATTTCGCATTTGCGTGGGAAGACACATTGGCGAAGCGGCCAAAGTCATTCTCGTCGTAATAATCAGTCTCAGTAATAAGTAACTTGATAGTTTTACATGTATCACACTCTACATGTACTTAATGTAGTTTACAATGAAAAAAAATACCTTCTGAACATTTTTTGTACACTCATTAGGATATCAGCCACCCATCCGCGGATGATCTGGTCATCCGACGGATGCCATCCGCCGATGCGGATTGGCATGTTCGAGCAACTCATTTGAGCGGATGGATCCGCATCCGAACAGCATCCGATCCGCTAGGAGCCCTAAAGATAAATCTTGTATTGAGAATGACGTCTCCACTAATATGGAAGAATTTACTTCTGTGGAATACAGAGGAAAAAAACGTTGACAGTAGTAGTACTTAGTAGTAATGTTAACAGTACAGTACAGCCTGTACAATACCCAAGATATGAAATAATACTTGAGAATATGCTCACAATTATACTGCTACCCACTTTGGTATATGCTTTAACAATCAAGAAAATTATTTTGAGCATTTCAAGATTGAAGATAATCATATCCCCTATAACCACTGCAACAACATCAAGCAGAAGATGGATCAAAGAAAATTTTCATCCTCAAAAGGTCCAAAATAAATCTCGAAGCCCATGAGGGCTATGATATTGCTTGGGCTCAATAGTCTCACTCATGTGCCAATAATCAGATACAGAAACACTTTATTATTCATGAATACAGTACATAGTATGTTACAATAATGGAGCTAGATGCAAAACACAGAAACACCTGAAAAAGGCAATAACTATTGATACATCAGCAGTGGACATTAGTTAATGAGGGTGAGAGATGTTTATGAGTCAAAGACGTTGATGAGGGTGAAGGCCGTTGATGAGGGTGAGAGACACTGATGAGTCAATGATGTTGATGAGGGTGAAGGTGTTGACGAGTTGAAGATGTTGATAAGGGTGAAGGCACTGACAAGGGCAAGAGACATTGATGAGGGTGGCAAGGCAAAGGGTCTTGAGTCACCAGTGGAGGACAAGTAGGGGCAGACAAAAAAGCTAAATAATCCCCTGCAGGTCCCATTCCATACAGCTACACCTATCACCCTCATGGGATGTCCAGAGTATAAGTTGACATGGGGAAGAGAGTGGCATAGGCATTTGCAGGTGGCTAGGGAGGGACAGGTGCATGTCTTGATGCTGACGTTGAATGACACTCAAGAACCTATTAAAGGCAATGGACGTAGAGGAAGATGGAGGCAGAGACATAGACAGAACCATTGAGGAAGGCAGAGATAGAGAGGTGTTGAGGGAAGGTGGAGACATTGAGGAAGGCAGAGAAAGAGACATTGAGGGAGGTGAAGACATTGAGGTAGTGATGTGGCAGTGGACATTGACATGTGTTGATGCCGTTTTTTCAGTTCGTGCCTCTACCCAAACCACTGGCATTCCAGGTCCAGGTAACACAAGAATGACTGCCATATGTAAACGGGGTTTACAGCCACATTGCACGTGACGCTGTTGTCGGATATTTGCAATTCGGGACCTATCTTAGTCCCGATATTCGGTCGTACCTTATTTCTTCTTTTACTTCCACGATCTGTACCTTGTCCATCGTACAATTTCCAAATCCACGACGTGTTCCTCTGTATCTTCTTGTCCGACTTCGTCTTAGCGTGTACAGTCCCCTAGGACTGTTCCACTTTTTTTTACAGACCCACAGCAGATACCGCGAGGTACCGCGCACGTCGAGACTTGTGAGTAATATCTCAAATTGTCCTTTTTTTCTTCTCGCCCTTTGAGATAGTACCCAAACAACATCTCGCCATACTCGCCTTGGATAAATTTACATATTAACTGTCCCCGAGAGGACAGACAGTGACGAGCGTACTCTAACGAGACGTCTGTATACTGTGCCCGTTTCCTTTCTCATTTCTCTAATTCTTCTTCTCGCTCTTTCTACCTTCTTGTCTCTCCGTGTTCTCGGTTTCGTTTCGTGCGTCTAGACATACCACGTCACAACTAGTCTTTCTCGGTTCATTGTACCCGTGTTATCTCTCGGATTACTAGTACCCTCTTGGTTATTCTCGGTCTCTTGTTCTCGGTTCGCTTTCGGTTCCTTCTCCTGCTTACGTTCTCGTCTATCTTACGAGGAGTAACTAACTACTAGTCCTATGCATAGCACCACGCCAACAACCATGAGGAATAGCGCCAACAAGGCAGGTGGTGCTCCCCTAGTACCTGATTACCAAGAAACCCCTTCTCCCAACGACCTACTCCTTGCAAAGAGCCTTCCTGATGAACAGTCCGCGTCCAAGTCTAACAACCAAGACCCTCCTTCCAAGTCCCCTCCTTGTCCCAAGTCTCCCCCTCGTCCCAAGTCTCCCCCTCGTCCCAAGTCTCCCCCTCATCCCAAGTCTCCCCCTCTCCGTCCAAACTCGCCTGCTTCTGATTCCTCAGACTCTGATTCCGAATCACCTACCATGTCCTCCAATATGTCCACTGCCGCTTGGACCCCGCCTGATTATGGCAAACTCCCTAAGGTCCACATCTGCCCTGTTGAACCACACGACTACACGGGAATCATGACATCTATCGCCTACTATTTCTCGGCCAAGGGTATCACGGACACCAAGACAGAGCAAGCCAGGAATGCCATCGTGTCATGCTTCCATGCACTGGAGTCGCGCAACTTCTTCAATTCTGGTCGCACCGCCTGTTGGCTCTCGGTGAAGCAGAATACCAATGCGAGCTGATTGAGCACCTTCTGGGTATCAACTGGGTTGATAAGGTAGCCAAGCTGCGAGGTACTGTCAACCAAGCCGAGGTCCGTGACCAGAGCTTTTCGGCTTTACTAGAGAAGATTGTCGCCTACAACGACATGTTGAAGGACACTCCCCGTTATCTCAGCAATCCGCAGCTACAAGAGCAGTTGCGAGACGCGATGATCCCTGACTTCCGTTCCTACCTCACGGGGAATGAGGTCAAAGACGACATGGAGTATAGTGCCTGGGTCAAGGTGGTCAAGACGTTTGATAAAGCGTATCGAGTGGTGGAGAAACCGAAGATGGATCAAGTTAATGCTCTTCAGTTGAGGATAGCAGAACTAGAGAAGGAAAAGGGTCAGAAGTGAGCCAACACTTCCTCTCACTATTCTAACGACCAGAGTCGCTCTCGTCCCTTCACGGATTACCGACACAACGCTTCCGCCGCCTTGTCAGCCGGTTCCTCATCGTCTGGAAAGTTTCTTCCGACAAAGATGCGCGACATCTTCGAGAACAAGGAACAGAAGCAGATCTACATGGATGGTGAAATCTGCACTCGCTGCCGGAACTGGTTCGCAGGCCATCGAGGCAACCAGTGCTCCACGTCTTGCAACCTCTTGGTAGCCTACTGCGATCTTACGAAGAACGACTTGGCACTCGCCAAACAGATCCACCAACACTCTAAGGCTCCTGTTACCATGGATGCGGTCCTCAAGTACAAGAGCAATGCCGTCGCTGCTGTCATTCCCGAAACGTCTTCCGCCCCCATTGAAGACATTGACGCCTTCCTTAATGACCAGTCCCGAGATGCTGTCGCCGCCATCGTGGATGTGCCGTTGGCCCATGTTGCCAGTGGTTCTCAAGTCTACAACCGTCTCGCTCCAGCTGCCAAGATTCACGAGAATGTCAGAGTTACCCGTTCCTTGCCCCCCATCCCTCGTCCCTTTGTCGTTGACACTCCCATTGCGGCTATCATCGAAGACGTCGACTCCGACGACGAGATAATTAACATGGTGGTGCCCGGTACTACGACTAGAGAAGCCGCGGAACGTTTCAAGGATCTCTCAGTGAGTAACATCCCTGCATCGTCAACTGAGCCTCTGGCTCCACTCCAAGTGGACCACTTATATTGGCAAGGGCTCATTGATGGCCCGAACGTTGACTCGCCGGTTGCATTGGACATGTTAATTGACGATGGGTCTCCGTTTGTTTTGATTAGGGATGAACTCGTCCGTCACCTTGGTCTGCCTCGTCACCGTCTCCCTGAGCCCAAGTTAGTCTCAGTGGCAATGAACAATGGCTCGGGTAAGCCCTCCACTGCATGTCTCTGAATTTGTTTCGTTTTTTCTGGAAGATCCGTCGTTTCAGTGGCGGTCTCGCACCATTAGAGCTATCATTACTCCTTCCTTTGTTCCCCTATCATACTCGGTCTTCCCTTCTTACATCACAATAATCTTGTTACCGACTACGGTGAACGCTCGTGTATACATAAGCCCTCTGGGTTTAATCTTCTTGACCCCCCTCCTGTATGACCAATGAACCCTCCAGACATCCGTTCTCCCAAAGACCGTCTCCTTGAGGTTTGTAAATTACGTGTATCCTTGATCAAAGAATTAAAGTTGTTCCACGAAAAGAACCCTAGGCTTCGTGAGTCAGATTTTGTTCGTGAAGTCAACGTTGCCACAGCAGTATTGGAACGTATTAAGACTCTTGAGAGTGCTCAACACTACCAAGACATGTCTGATGACCTGAAATCTAAGTTTCCGGGAGTCTTCAGTGCCATTCCCCATGTAGCAGAACTTGCATCAGAAATCACTTGCTCTATCAAGTTGAAGGAAGCCGCTCAATCCATTCAAGCTCAGTCATACCCTTCCCCACGCAAGTACAAGGACGCCTGGTCAACATTGATACAAGCACACCTTGATTCGGGTAGAATCCGCCCGTCGAGCTCTCAATTCTCGTCTCCTTGCTTTCTCATTCTGAAAGCGGACCCTACGGCTTTGCCACGATGGGTGAATGATTACCGGGTCCTGAATGCGAATACGGTTCCGGACAGGCACCCTCTTCCACGTATTGAGCAAATTCTAGGCAACTGCGCTAAAGGCAAGATCTGGGGGAAGATCAACATGACAGACTCCTTCTTTCAAACAAAGATGGAAGAAATGTCGATTCCATTAACAGCGGTTAATACCCCTCTAGGATTATACGAGTGGGTAGTTATGCCTATGGGAATTCGTAATGCTCCAGCCATTCATCAACAACGGGTGGCATCAGCCTTGCGGCCGTTCATAGGTGAATTCTGTCATGTATATCTGGACAACATTATCATTTGGTCCCAGGACGAAGATGAACATGCTCGCCATGCAGAGACAATTCTGGCTGCCCTGAGAGATGCAAAGTTATACTGCAACCCTAAGAAGTGCCAGTTCTTTAGGCTGGAAATTGACTTCTTGGGGCATCATATTTCGCATTGAGGTGTGGAAGCACAACAAGGCAAATGCGATGTCATCGTGAATTACCCTCAGCCTGAATCCACCAAACAAGTGCGTAGATTCCTGGGCATGGTCCGCTTTATTGCAGGTTATTTGGAGAAGGAACTTGCAGACTACACGGCCGTATTGACACCGTTGACCAAGAAAGAATACAACAAGGTGTTCCCTGAGTGGACCATGGATCACGAACGGGCCTTCATGAAGATCAAGTCCTTGGTGGTCGATCGAGCCATCCTGACCACCATAGATCATGAGAACCCTGGAGACAACAAGATTTTTCTCACATGTGACGCAAGTGACTGGCACACAGGTGCCATCCTGAGTTGGGGACCTAAACTATCCCTAGCCCGACCAGTGGCCTTTGACTCTCAGCAATTGTCAGGACCTGAATTGAACTACCTGGTGCATGAGAAAGAGCTTCTAGCCATTGTACGCGCGCTCAAGAAGTGGAGAGCCGATTGCTTGGGAATGCAGGTCTTTGTGCTCACAGATCATAGGACCCTAGAGAACTTTGTCGGTCAACGGGATTTGAGCTGGAGACAAATTCGTTGGATGGAACAGCTCAGCCAATATGACTTGGTCGTATCGTATTTACCCGGCGAATGTAACTCGGGTGCAGATGCGTTGTCTCGCCTTCCTCCTGCATCGCTCCCGGGGGAGGAACTGATAGTTAACGACTTATCTAAGTTGAAGCCAGACGTATGGCGCAACCCGGTGACTCTAGCCTCTATCATGACCGTGGAGGCGGATGCTGCATTTTTAGCCGATGTCCGTGCAGGTTATGCGTCAGACAATTTTGTTAAGAAGCTACAAACATCCAACGGTAGTGTTCCCGGTGTGACCCAGGAAAATGGATTATGGTTCGTGGCAGGACGATTGGTAGTTCCTGGTTACAAAGACCTTCGAGAGACCTTGTTTCGTCTGGCCCACGACTGCACTGGACATTTCGGGGCAGATAAAACATACGAGTACCTGCGTGACTCATACTATTGGCCCAACATGAGGAAACAACTGTTGTGAGCTTATGTTCCTTCCTGTGATGCGTGCCAGAGAAACAAAAGCGGCACTAAGAACCCCAAGGGCCCACTGCACCCGCTGCCAGTGCCAGATAAGCGCTTTGACAGTGTGGCCATGGATTTTGTTGGCCCGTTGCTGGAGGATGAAGACATGAACTGCATCCTGTCGATGACAGACCGTCTGAATGCAGACCTTCGCATCGTCGCAACCAGGACAGACATTACGGCCCCGGATTGTGCCCTATTGTTCTTCAAGGAATGGTATTGTGAAAATGGCTTGCCCCTGGAAGTGGTCTGTGATCGCGACAAGCTCTTCGTCTCAAAATTTTGGAATGCGTTCTTGAAGCTCACGGGAGTCAAGATAAAAATGGGTACGGCCTTTCATCCTCAGACAGATGGCTCTTCGGAACGCTCCAACAAAACAATTAACCAGTGCTTGCGTTATTACGTTGAACGAAAACAGTCAGGTTGGGTCAAAGCACTCCTGAAAGTAAGATTTGACATCATGAATTCTTGGAATGCCAGCACGGGCATGTCCATGTTTCAACTTAAGACTGGTTGCTCTCCTCATATTCTCCCACTGGTAAACATTCTGAACAAATCAGACAACGAGACTACTACTGCTGCCGAGATCATTCACTCAATAACCGATATTGAGGCAGATGCCAAGGATGCCTTGTACGTGGCGAAAGTAATACAAGCCATTCAGTCCAACAAACACTGAGGTTCTCCTGATAAATTCAGGGAAGGGGATTGGGTGATGCTGACCACCTTGCATCGTCGAAATCAATTCAAGAAGGCAGGAGAACATAGAGTTGCGAAATTCTTTCCACGTTTTGACGGTCCATATGAAGTGATCCATGCTAACCAGGACAAGGACACATATACCCTGGACATTCCGAACCAGCCCGGGGTTTACCCAACCTTCTATGTCGGCGAACTACGACGGTACCTACATAACGACGCCGTGATGTTTCCAAACAGAGAACTAGCAAGGCCTCCACCCACAATTGTGGATGGCCAGGAGGAATATATGATTGAGAGAATTATTGATTCTTGTCGTCGTGGTAGAGGCTGGCAATACTTGATTCGCTGGTCAGGATATGGGCCGGAAGAAGACCGCTGGCTCTCATACTCGTCAATAAAAGATTGTTCCGCTCTTGATGACTGGGTGGCGGCAGGTGGTGATAGCCCAAAGGAATTGTTGACAACTTAATACTAATTATTTTCCTTTCTACTATTTGTATATTGCTGATATTTTAATTCACACAGATCGAATACTAAACCAAAGTCAGTTTTCCCCTCCCCATTTCGACACTTTTGCCGTACTGGTGGAAGAAGACTGTTGAAGAGAAGAGAGGTTAGATGTGCTCCATTCCTTCTTCTTCTATGTGTATCGCTGGTTTTCTGGCGTGGTTTTACCTTATTACTTACCCATTCCCGTTGCATACTCGAGGTTTTAGAGGTGGTTTTGTTCTAAGGACGGTAGGAGTGTAAACGGGGTTTACAGCCACATTGCACGTGACGCTGTTGTCGGATATTTGCAATTCGGGACCTATCTCAGTCCCGATATTCGGTCGTACCTTACTTCTTCTTTTACTTCCACGATCTGTACCTTGTCCATCGTACGATTTCCAAATCCACGACGTGTTCCTCTGTATCTTCTTGTCCGACTTCGTCTTAGCGTGTACAGTCCCCTAGGACTGTTCCACCATAATGACTATCAGTTTGGGTCTTGACGAGATATTGAGGAATTGAGATGCCTGCTTGGCATCCGTTGGGATGATGGTATTGTTCACAGTTACAGTGGTGGATGGTTTCATTGGTGAGACTGTATTTGGTTTTTCGTAAAGGGTTAGGATGTGGGTGGACAGGTACTAAGGGTGGGATGAAGTAGGCATATGAGCAGGTGAGGAAGACATGTGGAAGGAGGACAGTTGGAATGGAGGCAGGTTGATGTGGCATGGATATGGATGTAGAGAGGAAGGAGTGGGGAAAGGAAATGGCTAGCCTGTCATGTAACATGCCAAGAATG
The DNA here is from genome assembly GCA_013368315.1 of Tetrapyrgos nigripes. Classification (NCBI taxonomy): domain Eukaryota; kingdom Fungi; phylum Basidiomycota; class Agaricomycetes; order Agaricales; family Campanellaceae; genus Tetrapyrgos; species Tetrapyrgos nigripes. The sequence continues at coordinate 11,467 of JAACJM010000377.1, forward strand.
AGTAAAGGGTAAAGACATAGGAGGAAATCTCACCTGGGTAATCTTGATGAAATGATCAGCAAAAGGTTTTGTTGACGGCTGTCAGAACCAAGCTGAAGATGTTTAGGTGAGGTGACAATGACACTGAAGAATCGAGTAGAATAACGCAAGGTCTGTATGATAAGACCAGACTAGAGTAAAGATACAGGATGAGTATCCTACTCTATATATACTACTTTGCAAATAACGTCTGTGTTTCTAGAGGAATTAATCGAGACAATAAATTAAGGTTTTATGACGATGCACTTGCAATCTAAGGGGATCCACAGACAACTATGGAGCAATAAATGACCCAGCTTGGAAGAAGTTGATCTCATTAGGGAAAGTGGGTAGTGGCAATCAGAGAGATAAAGAAAGATCGAGAATCCTTCTAAGGGTTTCTTGAATGAGGGATGAAAGGTTCATGACATTACCCCCCTCTTAAGGATCTTCACCCTGAAGAGGCTTGAGAGATTCCGTAGACCCATGCTTGGGATTTCTTTGGCCCTGAAGTGTAAAACTCTCGAGGAACAAAAGAAAGGATTGTTTTGATATTCCAAGGTGCTGCTGGATTCTTTGTGTGGAACTTGGTTATTAGTTCTTGACACTTCTTTTCCAACTCCATTGCTGGTTCCCAGGTGTTCTCTGCTGTTGAATACCCCAACCACTTCACCAGGTACTCCAAAAATGATCTCTTCTTCTTCCAGTTATAATACATACAGGAGTCTAGCATTTCTTTGACGTCGTAGACCAGTGAGCCATCTTTGATAGTAGCAGGTTCTTGACTAACATCGTCTTGCTGGTGTTTCGCAACTGAAGAATGATGAGGTCAAAGATATGATGTATGGAAAACAGGGTGAATACTCTTCCAGGTTTTTGGAATATCCACTTGATATGAGGAACTCCCTACCTTTTCCTTGACAGGAAAAGATCTGTATCATTTGTCTGCAAGTTTTGTGCTTGGTCATTCCATAGTGATGTTCTTCCCTTAAATATACACCTTATCTCCCTTCTTGTACTCTGGATCTTCATTCCATTAATAGGTGTCTTTTGCATAAGTGTAGAACAAACACAAGCTTAAAGACTTTTATACAAATAGTAAAGTGCGAGCATTCTGAGTAGTCAGAATACTTAACAGTTCACTTGTACTACAAGGACTTTTGGGGGTTTTGGTAGGGGTTTTGTACAAATGCACACAAGTTAACACACACAAAGACTATAACAAGTCCACAAAGATATAACCAACAGTTTCAATTCACAATTTGTAGGCCCAAATGCCTTATAACCAGTTTCACAAGTCCGAGGACACACACAAAAAGGTAACACACAAAAACCAACAAATTTGATTCAACACTATTGATCCACATACTATGTTTATACTCGATGCGAGTGAGGTAAATTTGGTAGAAGCGTAAGTCCGTGTTTCGCAGTCTCTACAGCTAGCACTAGTGAGATGACTGATACTCTACAGTACGTGGCTTGAGTAACTACAAGAAATACCTAGTCCTTTTATACTACTTGCAGCTACTACTATACAGTTCTACATTTCTTTTTAATGTCTGCTAAAAGGTACATAAGAAAACAGAAATATTAGTCTAATCACCAGTCCATGCTTGTCCGTACTACTAGATTAAGTAGGTACTTTCTAATTAGGGTATCTAGAAAATGTAGAGTATTATCTAAAACTAATAGGGCTTTCTATGTTCCCTTCACTTCATCCTCTTGACTAAGAGTACCTTTCTGGAACTGGCAGCTGTAGTCATTCTGACTCACATAGCTCCACCATCCATGCTGGGCTCCACTCGTATGACCCACATTCCTTTACCACCAATCAGTCGCTATAGGTTTGTGTAGTCTTCTGCTTATTCCTCCTCTGATGTTCTTCTGGCACTACTATAGGCTTGGTGTTTATAGACTTCATTTCTAGTATACCGCCAGTTTGTAGTATAGTTCTCTTATAGATGAGTCCTGCTCTCTATAAGGTCCTACATATCTTTTGTAGTTGCACTTGTACCAACAAGAACACCTCAGTCATCAGGCACACATCTTGCCAATCTTACTGCTGCATTCAGAAATATCTTTACCCTTTTGGGGCTCTCTCATTATGTACTGGCGGTAATGAACTAGGGTTTTATTCCTTCACCGCTAGTCCATCCCTTTAGTACCATGTGAAAGCTGAGCTTTCTAGGAACTTGTACATATATACTTTGTCCTACTTTTCTATCCTTACTGCCTTTCAAAAGACTATTCCTCCTATTTTGTTTACAAGCGAGGTATTGCTTGTTATACTGCTAGTTCAGACATAGTCAGTTACTAGGGTTTTCCTCCGATTTCTCTGATTATGGCGCCATTCTAAACCAGTGATTGTTTAGCGCTAGAGTCTGGGTCGTATAGCCTATGTGTTCCTTGCCTGTGAATAGGGGCTTCACTTTCCCTTGAGTTGCACTGGTGGTACTAAGTGTGCTATAGTAGGAATGGTTACAAAGTCTTTATAGAACTTTGTATAGTATATGGGGTGGATCTGCTACTATAACTGAAGCACTGTACACATCAACCCTAGTACAGTCTAATATCTCATAATGCATAAGGTTTTGGCAGAACAAAATGGCCTTTCCCCCCCAAATCGTATCTTATAATGCATAAATGTCGAAATGCATAAGGATTTTCTGGAACGAACCCTATGCATTATGAGATATTTGACTGTACTTAGAATAAGCATATCCTATTCATAAGTACTTAGTCTTATTGTACTGGCACATACACTTAGTTTTATTGTACTGGTGCATACACTTAGTCCACTAGCACTTTAACTAGCAGTTCGGGACTCACTCTAGTCCTTTATATACCAATTGAAGTGGTGAACCAGCTTTCTAACCGCCAATTAACGTTTCTATATGTGAATTTTGTATGGTGTATCACCATCCTCTATCAAAGAAATCTATTGCAGTTTCTGTAAGGGCGACTCCTGGCATGTGAGGCACTCACTCAACAACTGCAGGAGGAGATCCAAAGATATATAAATCAGAACTAGAAGATACAAGGCTGGGATACTACGCACCTGCAGGAGGAGATCCAAAGAGAAAAACTCAAGGATACTTGCCTGCAGGGAAGGGGTATATATACTCGTATGAAGGCCTGGGAAAAGATCTGCAAAACTGTACAGTTGAAACAAAGTAATAGAAAGGTGGAATGATGAAAGATCAAAATGATGAATGATGAAACGATGAAACCAAGGTAAACAGGTCAATGAAAGTCAATGAAGTCCAGATAAGACGAGAACAAACAAGCCCTAAAGGAGAAGGGAAGGAAAAAGGAAACTGTCCCCTTACATCACCCCCTACTAGATCTGCAGCGACCTTGACGCAGCACGCCAGTTCCTGGAATGATCAGCTTGCGACACTCGCACCATTTTAACAGCATCAGGATGCCTTGCATAGAAGTCTGCCACTGCCTTTGGAGCATGTACCAAGTCCTCTGCGTGCTCCCATGAGTCCTCTTGTGGTCCATAGCCTTTCCATCGGATGAGGTACTGCAACTTTTTCCAACGTCCATAATGATGATTATCCAAAATCTCTTCAACCTCAAACTCTTCTTCACCGTCAATGATTTCAGGGTCAGGAGGTGGGTCAGGTCTACGACCAGGGATAGAATTGTCAGTGTAGCAGTCGAGTTTGATGACAGGGAAGACTGGATGGAGGCGTTTCATGGACGGGGGAAGTTTCAGCTTGTAAGCACCCTTGCCGACTTCTTGAAGAACAGTGTAAGGCCCAAGCCAATGATGACTGAGTTTCTTTGGTGGACGGGTTGTGTTGATGTCAGAGCCATCCAACCAGACCCTTGTCACCAGGCTTAAAGACAGGGGCAGGGGTACAGCGACGGTTATAGTATTGGGCATACTCTGACTTGGCCTTTGTGAGTGCTGCCTGTGCCTCTGTCCAACCTGACTTGAGCCGATCAACAAAGTCGTTAACGTTCTCCATTTCTGACCACTGTATGTGAGGCTCAAAACCCATACGAGGGTTTCGACCAGTGTCAATCATGAAGGGAGTTTGCTGAGTCGACGCATGGACCTTATTGTTGTAGGAGAACTCAGCAGTGGGCAGTAGCTCATCCCAATCGTCCTGGCATTGACTCACCCACTGACACAGGTAACCTTCCAGCTCTTGATTGACATGTTCGGTCTGCCCAGCTGTCTGTGGGTGGTAGGCTGTAGAAAGTTCCTGTTTGACACCAGCCATCCTACAGAGTTCCTTCATGAAGTCTGCGACAAACTGTGGGCCACGGTCAGAGTGTGCTGATCTGGGCATTCCATGGTGCTTCCATACTTCCCTGAAGTAGATACATGCAGCTCCTTCAGCAGTAATTGTTGTATGAGTCCGAAGGAAGTGACCTCTCTTGCTCAACATGTCTACAACCACCATGACTGCGTTGTACCCATGAGCTTCTGGTAGTTCAACAATGAAGTCAACTGACACTGACTGCCATGGCTCGGTGGGAGTCTCAGAAGGGATGAGCTCTCCAATGGGGAGGTGACGACGAGTCTTGGTTTGCTTGGTATACAGCCCAATGTACTGAGACATCTGGGGCCACCAGTAGTTCCTTGAGACAAGTTCAAGGGTTTTGAACTGTCCAGGGTGACCAGCAACCTTGGTGTCATGGTGTTGGGAGACTATGCGATGGTGGAGGTCATGGGAAGGGGGAACATAGATCTTGCCCCGGAAATACAGCAGCCCTTCATGTTCATCCCATTCCACACTGTGAATAGAGTGAGTGTGGGACTTGTGCAAGGCTTGCACAGCACGCATGACTTGTTCCTCTAGCTCATTTTCACGAACAGCGAAGCGGACGTCTCTCATGATCTCGACTTCTTCACCAGTCAAATCAATTGCAGTAGTGACAGCAGCAATTGAGAACATCTCTGGCTTGAGTAGCACAATGTCTGAATTGTCATCGGCGCCAGTACCATGATCAGGTTGGTGGGACAATGCATCAGGCTTGCCCATAGTGCAGCCAGGGTGATGGTGTAACTGGAAGTCAAAATGAGAGAGGTACAGGGACCAATGAGCTTGACGTCAATTGAGCTTTTTTGCAGTTCGGAAGTACTCCAAGTTTTTATGGTCTGTCCAGATTTCCACAGGAAAACATCCTCCTTCAAGGAAGTGTCTCCATTCCTCAAGGGCTCGGATGATGGCTAGCATTTCCTTATCGTGGATCTCATAGTTGTGTTCAACGGCGTTAAGACTCTTGGAGTAGAAGGCAATGGGGTGCCACTTGTCATCATCTGGAGACTGCTGGGATAAAACTGCTCCCGTAGCATAGTCAGAGCTATCTGACTCCAAGCGATATGGTTGAGAGTCATCAGGCATGGTGAGGACGGGAGGAGGTGATTAGGGACTTCATGATGTTGAAGGCATCCTGAGCATCCTTAGATCAATCAAACTTGATGTCTTTTCAGGTCAGTTCAAACAGCAGTCATGCATGATGAGAGAAGTCCTGGATAAACTGACGGTAGAAGTTGGTGAATCCAAGGAAGGAGGAGACCTCTCTCTTGCTTTCAGGTACAGGCCACTCTGCAACGCCAGACACCTTGACAGGGTCCATTTCAATGCGATTATGGGAGATGATGATGCCAAGGTACTCAATGCGAGTCTTCTCAAACTCACATTTGTCCGCTCTAAGGTACAGCTTGTGTTGCCGCAACCAGTCTAGGACTAGACGAGTCACATGATGATGCTCCTCAACAGTCTTGGTGTAAATCAAGATGTTGTCGAGATAGACAGATACAACACCCTCCATGATGAGATCATGGAGAATGTCATTCATCATCGTCTGGAAGGTCGCAGGGCTGTTGGTGAGACCGAAGAACATGACAAAGGGTTCGAAGAGACCACGGTTGGTGCGAAAAGCTGCCTTCCATTCATCGCCTTCATGAATCTGGATGTTGTTGAAACTCCAGCATACATCCAATTTAGTGAAGTATTGTGCACCTTTGAGGTTATTAACAAGTTCGTTAATCAGGGGCAATGGATAACGGTTCTTAATTGTCATCTCATTTAGCACATGATAGTCTTGGACGAGTCAGAGGTTTCCATCCTTCTTCTTTACGAAGAAGACTGGGGGATTTAGAGGGACGAATGCGACCGGTAGACAGATTCTCTGTGAGGAACTCATCAAGGGCCTTTTGTTCATTAGGAGCGAGTGGGTAGACCTTGCAATTGGCAGGTTTAGAGTCAGGGACTAACTCTACTGCATGGTCCCATGGTTTGCAGTCTGGCAGCACATCGAAAGAATCCTTGGAAAAGACATCTACATACTCATAGAAGTGATCAGGGAGGCCGTCATGAGGGTTTCTCGAAGCCTTGGCATGTGCTTCTGCTAGACGTTGAGAAGTAGTGCTTGTCACTCTGATGAACTCCGACTCTGGAGGAACCGAGGTAACAAATATGTGATCACCTTCCTCAATAGAAACATCATCAGGGAAGTCATCGCAGCCAAAGGTCCTGAGGTTGTTCATCTCATCTTCACTGGGGTCCAATTCAATAATGTGGGGAGATGGACCTTCCCGACAACGTTCCAGAGCTTGGCGTTGACGACAGGCAGCAGATAGAGATATTTGACGTTCCTGTTGTACTTCTTCATGACACGTAGAGCACTGCCTTGGGCACCGGCTGAGCTTAATGTTGCCATTGTCCCAATCCACCTCAGGGTTATGGGCTTGTAACCATCCATAGCCAAGAATGACATCCTGGCTGCCAAGCTGAGTGACTGCGAGCTGGATGCGTTCAGAGTGATCCTTGAAATGCAGGATAGTGTCCAAGATCTCAGTTATGGCTCCAGCCTCGTTAGGAGTGCTGTCGACATTGAAGACAGGGATAGGCTTCTGGAGTTTCCGGGTAGGAATAGAGTTCTTGGTGACAAACTCAGTGTTGGCATAACCCATACTAGTGGCTCCACTGTTGATGAGTGCACTGCCAGAGATCAGAGAGGCATTAGATGTGGACTCTAGCTCTATTGGGACTGTCAGGCAGTGGCTTCTGTCGGAGGAGATTACTAATTTGCGAGGTAGACGGTGTTCCCAATGTTTTAGATGGCACCAAGGAACTGGATGATGAATGGAAGGAATGGAAGGGGAAATAGAGGGGGCAGGGGGAGACACGACCGAGGCAATTACTTCACACATGGACTCAGGGGCAGAGATACAATTGTTATCATTGGTAGAGTCTGTAGATAAGCATGCGAAGTAATTATTTTTTGACCATGAGGGCGTGTCCATCACTCCTGGTCCTTGGCAAAATCCTCCTGAGCAGGCTCGTTCATTGGGGCGGCTTGGAAATCCTGGAAAGCCATGTATGCTTCTGCAATCTCCTGCCAGTCATCAAAAGACATATCCACAACGCGAACGTGTTCATGTTGGCAGTCTGGACATGCTGCAGAGAAGTGACTGGTTTTGCCACATGTGTAGCAGGTGCAGTAGGGTTTGTGGAGTAAGGCCAGCCATGGTGATGAGAGCATGGAAGTTGTCGACGTATTTGTCAACAGAAGCTGTGCCCTGGAAGTAGGAGACACCCTCTAGGGTGAGACTAGCCTGAGTGCCTTCGTCTTCTGGCATGAACTCCCTAATGAACTCTTTTTCAAACTCTTTCCAGGTATCGAAACAGGAGGAGCCATAGAGGTGGTCATGGTCAATGAGGCTTTGGCAGTAGGTGGCAGCACAACCTGTTTGAAAGTAAGACAATGCCCACATGATCTTGGCGATGTCGTCTTGGAAACGAACTGTGCTGGCATAAATGATTGCACTAGTCCACCAGACTCGGCCATTAGAACATTGACTGTCAAAGATGCCAGGCGGGGATGCCTTAGCATGTGAAGCTCCAGAAAAGTGATGAGAGGGAGGGGTAGAAGACAAAGCAGAGGATGGAGGTTGAGTGGGGTGTTGTGATGGGGGTTGAGTAGGTGGAGGGGGATTTTGGCCTTGGAGGGCGGCGAGGATCTCGGCGAGTTGCTCGCTCTGACTCTGGGAAGCCTGCTCAAGGTGGGCCAGACGAGTGTCGAAAGCTTCAGACATTGTGGGGGACCCAGGTAATGAGGCAGAAGAAACAGAGGGTGGAGAGAACTGAGGAGTGGAGGAGGAGTCTTGGGGAACTGTAGGAGGAGGAGCAAGAGCAGTGAGCGCTATCAGAGTCGCTCTCACTGGTATCTGGAGCTCAGAAAGAAATGGTTGCCAAAGATGACTAGTCCACTTGATGAGGAGTTTTTCTACTGTAAGGGCAACTCCTGGCACGTGAGGCACTCACTCAACAACTGCAGGAGGAGATCCAAAGATATATAAATCAGAACTAGACAATACAAGACTAACATACTACGCACCTGCAGGAGGAGATCCAAAGAGAAAAACTCAAGGATACTCGCCTGCAGGGAAGGGGTATATATACTCGTATGAAGGCCTGGGAAAAGATCTGCAAAACTGTACAGTTGAAATGAAGTAATAGAAAGGTGGAATGATGAAAGATCAAAATGATGAACGATGAATGATGGATGATGAAACGATGAAACCAAGGTAAACAAGCCAATGAAAGTCAATGAAGTCCAGATAAGACGAGAACAAACAAGCCCTAAAGGAGAAGGGAAGGAAAAAGGAAACTGTCCCCTTACAGTTTCATTGGTGACATTGACGAATGGTTCAGTAGCTTTTCGAGGATGAAAGCCACTAGTCATATAGAAGGGAGTGTAGTCTGTAGAACTTTGTTCTCAATTGTTATAGCAGAATTCTGCCATAGGTAGCCACTCATCCCAGTCATCTTGTCACCAATTGCAAAAAACACGCAAGTATTGTTTGATTTCTTGGTTGACACATTCTGTTTGCCCATCGGTTTGAGGGTGATACGCTGTTGAAACATTCATTTTGATGCCCAGAATCTCATAGAGGGATTTTAGAAATTTGCTAACGAAGACTGATCCTCAATTGCTAATAACCCATTTGGGTAATCCAAAATCCCTCCAGACATGGTCCAAGAATAACCATGCTATGCCTTTGCTAGTGACTTTGTCATAAGTCGCTAGTGCTCTCATCTGTAAGGGGACAGTTTCTTTTTTCCTTCCCTTCTCCTTTAGGACTTGTTTGTTCTTGTTTTATCTGGACTTCATCGACTTGTTTATCCCTGTTTCATTGTTTCATCATCCATCATTCATCGTTCATCATTTGATCTCTCATCATTCCACCTTTCTATTACTTCGTTTCAACTGTACAGTTTTGTAGATCTTTTCCCAGGCCTTCATACAAGTATATATACCCCTTCCCTGCAGGCAAGTATCCTTGAGTTTTTCTCTTTGGATCTCCTCCTGCAGGTGTGTAGTATGTCAGCCTTGTATCTTCTAGTTCTGATTTATATATCTTTGGATCTCCTCCTGCAGTTGTTGAGTGATTGCCTCACGTGTCAGGAGTTGCCCTTACAGTAGAAAAACTCCTCATCAAGTGGACTAGTCATCTTTGACAACCATTTCTTTCCGAGCTCCAGATACCAGTGAGAGCGACTCTGATAGCGCTCACACTGCTCTTGCTCCTCCTCCTATGGCTCCCCTCAATTCTCTCCACCCTCTGTTCCTTCTACCTCATTACCTGGGTCCCCCACGATGTCTGAAGCTTTCGACGCTTGTCTGACCCATCTAGAGCAGGCTTCTCAGAGTCAGAGCAAGCAACTCGCCGAGATCCTCGCCGCCCTCCAAGGCCGAAATCACCCTCCACCTTCCCAACCCCCATCACAACACCCCACTTGACCTCCATCCTCCGCTTCGTCTTCTACTCCTCCCTCTCATCACTCTTCTGGAGCTTCACATGCTAAGGTGTCCCCACCTGGCATCTTTGATGGTCAACGTGCTAATGGCCGAGTCTGGTGGACCAGTGCGATCATTTATGCTAGCACTGTTCGTTTCAAAGACAATGTCGCCAAGATCATATGGGCGTTGTCCTATTTCCAGACAGGTTGTGCTGCCACCTACTGCCAAAGCCTCATTGACCACGGACACCTCTATGGCTCTTCCCGCTTCGATACCTGGCGAGAATTTGAAACTGAGCATCAAGGAGTTCCTGCCAGAAGATGAACGCACTCAGGCTAGTCTTACCCTAGAGGATGTCTCCTACTTTCAGGGCACAGCTCGCCAGAAAAAAGGCAGGTTTCTTATAAGGGCTTATAAGGCCTGTAAAATGAGCAAAATTCAAAATAATATGCAGGTAATATCTTGGTCAGTGTATTGCTAACCAGTTTAGTACAAGGTCAGACAATGTATAAGATAAAATTTAGATTGAGAATGATGTCTCTACTTATACAGAAGAGTTTACTTTTGTGGAATATGGTCATCAGTAGATTATTGAGGAAAAAAAGGTTGACAGTACAATAAAATATGAAATAATGTTTGAGAAGATGCTCAAAATTGTATTTCTACCCACTTAGGTATATGCTCCAACAATCAAGAAAATTATTTTGAGCATTTTAAGATTGAAGATAATTATATCCCCTATAGCCATTGTGAAAACATCAAGGAGAAAAGGGATTAAAGAAAATTTCTTCCATAAAAGGCCCAAAGTAAACTTCAACACCCATAAGGGCCATGACATTGCTTGAGCTAAAATAGTCTCACTCATATGCCAATAATCAGATACAAAAATAGTTTATTGTCTTATTAATACTGTACAAAGTATCTTATAATAATGAAGCTAGATAAAGATGCACAGAAACACTGAAGAAGGCAATGGCATCAATAACATGTAAGACACAAAATGAGGAAGGGAGGAAATGTGGGTTCAGTAAACTTGATGTCAACAAAGGAGCAAGCATTCTCACCAGGCAAAGGATACCATGGCAATAAAAAATCATCAGTGAAGCAGTGGACATTGAGGGGGGCATTGACCATTGGTTGAGAGAGGCATTGGCTCTTGAAGGTGATGGGCATGGCGGAGATATAGACAGAGACAGAGACATTGAGGAAAGAGACAGAGACATTGAGGAAAGAGACAGAGACATTGAGGAAAGAGACAGAGACATTGAGGAAGGTGGAGAAAGAAATGTTGAGGAAGGTGGAGGGGAGATGAGAAGGTGAAAAAAGCGAAAATGACAAGAGACAGAGACATTGAGGAAGGCAGAGGGGAAATGAGAAGGTGAAAAAAGCAAAAATGACAAGAGACAGAGACATTGAAGAAGGTGGAGAAAGAAATGTTGAGGAAGGCAGAGGGGAAACGAGAAGGCGGAGAAAGAAATGTTGAGAAAGGCAGAGGGGAGACAAGAAGGCAGAGAAAGAAATGTTGAGGAAGGCAGAGGGGAGACGAGAAGGTGAAAAAAGCGAAAATGACGAGAGACAGAGACATTGAGGAAGGTGGAGGGGAAATGAGAAGGTGAAAAAAGCAAAAATGATGAGAGACAGAGACATTAAGGAAGGCAGAGAAAGAAATGTTGAGGAAGGCAGAGGGGAGATGAGAAGGCGAAAAAAGCAAAAATGACAAGAGAATGACATGGTAAAGAGCGTGGTGGGACAAAGTGAGGCCGGAGAGAGTTGCCAGCAAATGACCACATAAGATAATTGTATTCACAGACAGCCTAAATGACGCACCTGAGAGATTGCCATACTATGACCATAATCCTCATAGGGTTGGGCTTTTCACTTCCCAACAGCATGAGTGGCCTTTGTGACAGTCACTTGATGTGCATCCAGCGGACTTGGCAGCATTTTGAACGGTGTTGGAAGTTTTTGATACAGCAGCAATGTTGGAATTAAGAACTCCCAGAAGAAAAGGGACAGAACCTATATCCAGAGAGAGCATAAGAAACAAAAAAATGGACTGAAAAATGGACCCAGATTGAAGCAAATTCTATCTGGACTGGAAGACGAATCAAGCTCATCTTCATAAGGAGTTGCAGTGGAACAAATCCAAATGCATGTGTATGGTAGAAAGTTAAACCAAGAAAGGAGAGTGAAGGCGCACCATATGCAAGTTCTGGAGGAGGAAGACGTTGTGTTGAGGTGCCTCTTGACCAACGCAACATGTTATCTTGAGGGAGTTGAAAGGAAGGATCTGAGAAGCGTAAAAGAAAGAGAAAGGGTTAGGAAGGGAAGAGCCACTGCTTGGCAGATGACATGCACATCTGAGCAGCGTCTCAAAAAGAGTCACAGCTTGGAAGTGTTGGTTGGACTCGAAGTTTAAGAACAACTTTGTTGAAATTCAACCAAGTCATGCTTTGTTTACCTACAGTCTGTGTCCAAGGCTGTAGGCAAACAAACATGCCCACTGATGTATCACCCCAGTGAAAACCAACTCTGTGCAAATATGATAATATCTGCCAGATATCTGATGAATTCTGCAAGAATCTGATGAAATCAGCAAGGATGTCAAAAAGACACCTCGATGGTCTGACAGAATCTGACAAAATCTGAGTCTTATGGCAATTTGACAGTGGTGCACGTTGTCTGCATCCTACTCAGTACAGCACCAACATGCGCAAAACCAAAACACTGTGTTCTTGCAGTCAGTCGATTACAGTTGCTGTCAAGGACATGGTCTAATTCCACTGTGCTAATGTCGACTTCACACCGCACCTGGGTCCTGTTACTGCATGACAGCGGACTTGGTCCATGAACTCCCACTTGACTCATGAGTACCCCTCGTCCCATATGTAAGTACAGTAAGTACATACTGAGTTACTAAACACTCCTCAGTAAGTAGACTATAAATATAATTCAACTAATATTTAGTAAGTAGATGATGGAGCGATTGTAGCACTTGCTCAGTAGATGCGTTGCAAATTTCCGAATGTACCAATTTTGTACCAGAGACCTCAATTACTACTAAATAGAGTACTTGAATTAAAGCTAGAATCCTCATTCTGGGAAAACGAGTGGAACCATGGCTTCAAATATATCCCAAGCATTTACCTTTGTCAGCTCTGAAACTCGAAGAGAATCATAAATCCCTTGAGCCCACTCTGAGAATTTGGCTGGGATGAACTGAAGAAGATCATCACCCCCCTGTACAACAGAAACATCCACAGGCAGTAGATAGTTATCGCCACCCCAATTCTTGTAAGGAGTAAACTTTTTGTCCCCCGACATACCTGATGGTCCCCTGCTATTCTTATCCGCTCGCATCCTCACGCTGTTTCAGAATTCCATAAATTTGTTGAGCTCCTTTTGGAGTAACATGGGCTACAGCCATTGAAAAAGTATACTGAAATATTGAAAGTTGTCAGATACAGGCCACTGAATCAAAGTTATTGTGTTATATTTTCTGTCCTCAATGCCATTCCTTTTTAAAAGAAAATGATAGCATTATCTCCAAAATCCAACTGAAGTCGAAGCCAGGAGTGCTCAATAGAGATGTTGTGAACCCTCTGAAGATATACATGAGCTGGGAGTTCCTCATTTGAGAAATCGGGATGAAAGATTTCACTGTAATGCTCTCAGTGATAGGATTGAGAACAGATGGGCTATCCACAAAAGGTACAGAGTCTGTAGGTACTAAGTAGAAGAAGTGTGGCTGTGCACAAATCAATGGCACTGATTCATGCACAGCCACATTGCCTCTTGATGTAGGTGCTTGCACCTTCGGAGGCCTCTGCAAATAGCAAGCAGAACCTCATCTGATACTTAGTCTTGAGTATCCAGACTATATACACATCTTGACACACTTTGTGTGGTGTATATAGTCTGGTGCAAACATATAGGTGTGGGCAGCGCTGAAAACTCATGACATAATCACCAGATCTTCTCATGAGCAATTTCCTTTCATTTTTGATCCTACTTCCATTCAAAGAATATATATTATTTAATAAATCTTTAGTGTAAACATTTCTGAGTCTACATGCCAAATAACCAGCAAAGCGCCAGCCCCTGTGGGGTGGCAGAGCCCGCTACAACTCACCGGTTCACCACTATGCTTTACACCAACGCAAGAGGAAACAGTTTGAAGTCTACAGGACAATATGTAACAAGGAATGCCCGAAGGCCATAGTACACTTGGCCTTCACCCCCAACTCTCCAAAATATATGTTACCTTGCACCAACTCCATCTCTGTCAATTCCTCCTCAAACTTTATTTTGACTACTCTGCAATGCCCACTGTTCTCAGCTCGCTCAGTCACAGTGGATACCTGCATTAACAAAAGAGAGAATAAATGGCTATTAATTTATGCAGTGACAATCTGTATAGGAACATACCGTCACATTGATCTTGTGGCACTCGAGTGTTCTGGCAAGAGCTAACAGAACATCAAACCAGAACCTAGGTGGACACAACGCCATGTCCTTCCTGGACAATCCATCCATCATTGCCATTGCTATGTCTGTGCAATGGGTAGGGGCTTCACATCAGAAGCCAAAGACAGGGAGCTGCAGACCACTGATAGAAAGGTTGAGGGAAGCCATAGAACATTCTAATCCACCTCAGCATTCCTTATAACCGATCAATGGGCTCAGTAAACAGGGGCCGAAACAAGAACGGAGCTGATCGCATACCTGTTACCATGAAACGCTAGAGGCGGCAAGGAGGAGGTCTGAACTGTCATTGAAAAACAAAGAGCGTCGGATCGGGTCAAACCCACTGTACTGGGTTGATTTCGGTGCTGGTGCTGCGGAGCGGAGTTTCGATTGAACCAGCCTGTTGTGCACCGTGGCATTGTGCGAATAGGATTGGTACCACAAGACCCACTACCTAAACAGTAATAGGTGGTTTTTGTAATTAAGTGCTAGGAACTGCACCCAAACACAAAACCATATACAAATGTAAATGAGACGAGTGTTCCGAGTAGTCAGAGTACTCAAACTCCCAGTTTACTTGTACTATAAGTACTTTTGATTGGGGTTTTTCAATGAAGTTAGCGCTTAGCACGCGACACAATAAACACAAGTTTAACACCAAGGGGATCAACGAGTCCCAAATCAAACGCTTGTAGGCCACAGTTGCCTTAAAATCAAACACTTAATAGACCAAAAGGTCAACACAAAGATCACAGTTATAACCACAAAATGTTCAATTTAAACTCTATTATCTCCAACACAATGTTTATACTCTTAGAGAGTGCAGTTAGGTTTGTTTAGAAGCTTTAGTCCGTGTTTCACGTCCTCTACTATTGCTAGTGAGATCCGATACTCTACAGTACGTGGCTTGGGTAGCTACTTGTAATATCTGGTCCTTTTATACTACACACAGCTACAACTATACAGTTACCTATTTCTTTTCGAGGTCCGCTAAAAGGTACGTAGAGAAAATACAAAACAAATCAAAAGTCCGCTAGCGAGTTCTACCTATTTTCCTTGTAAGTAAAGACTTGCTTATTAGGGTATACAGAAACTGTTAAATATTATCTAAATATTTGTAGGAACTTTCTTCAGTCCTCTTTGTAAGCCATCTGGTGTTTTCGTGTACTGTCCTGGTTAGTGAGCATCACATTTATGACTCAGAAAGCTCCACTTATATATGCATCCTTACGCTAGGGGCATAGGGTTTTTCTCATAGTTTCTTTATTCTGTTCAGTTTTCTTTTCCCTTTTCTCTGATCTTGCTTTATTCACATTCTATGTATTGCCAACAGTCTACTACTGAGTCCTACATACGAGTCCAGCTCTTCTGCAGTCCTGTTTGCATACTTATTCCTCCTTCAATGCTTTCAACACCTAGCTAGATGATTACTGACAGATTTATCCTTATCTGGAAATAACGTTACCTGTTTGGGCTGTATGTAATATCTATGCTTCCATACATCTTTCCGATCGTATCCGATTCTTTTCCGAACTTCTTTTCCTTTTATTTCGAACTTCATTCCTATTCATCCCGAACACTTTCCGATCATTCATTTCCAATTTCATATCCGAGCTCCACTATTAATCTCCACACACAGATCCCATCCGGGAACTCGTGATTCATTTCGGATAACTACCGGATAGCTCGTATCTAATCTCCAAAGCTACTCCACTTCATCTCCAATCCGTTCCACTTTGTTCCGCAGTACTCCATCTATCTCCAATAGCACCATGTGCTTTTCCTTCATTTCCGAACCATTCCTATCTTACTCCTATTCATTCCGATAGTTTCCGAAGTAGTACTTAAGCTAGCAACTTTGTAGTAGATAGCTTAAGTCTAAAATCGAATTAGCTGGTCTCTTAACTTCATTCGACTTCAGACAACAAAGTACCATCCTAATGGATTCCATTCCGTGTCTTCCCTATACTTCATTCTCAGAGACTACCGGTTCCGCCCGGGTCCGTCTTCATCCTTTCCTAAAACTCCAATAAGACTTCCACTCGGGTCCGACATGTTTCCTAACGCTAGGATCCGCCTGGACTTAACACTGTATTCCAATCGTTCAGCTGTACTGTGACTTAGCACTTCTGTCCCTTATATCTCTGTGTAGAGACACCCATTCACTATCCCCTCTGTACCAATGGATAGCTGAACTCTCTGGGATCCTGTACATATATACTTTGTCCTACTTTTGTCCACATGTACCTTTTACAGATACTTAAGATTCCCTCGAAGCCGTCTTAGTACTACAGGATTTACTGATACCCAGATCTAGACCTAGCATGCTTGTCCACATGTCTGAGCTTAGCACTGTCTTCTCAGATCGACCTTTCAGCTGAGGATTGTGCTGCTTACACATTCCTATGCCTGCGAATAGGGGCTACCTCACACTTCACTGTCCCTTTGGATCACGCTAGTGGTACTAGTTGCTATAATAGGATTCGAAAGCCTTTGTAGGCTATCTTTATTATTTGGTGGGTCTGCTATCATAACTCCAACTCATACATATCTATCATAGTACTTAGAATGAGTTGTTTCTCCATCCATAAGCACTTAATATTATTGTACCGTTGTTTCTAGTCCTGCTAGGTCTTAACTAGCAGTTCAGGGCTCACTCTAGTCCTCTTATTCCCTTAAAAGAACGTCAAAACTGATATTATGGACCAAAATCCAAGTATGTATACTGCGATTTTGTACAGCGTATCAACGGTAGCAGGAAAATGATGAGTGGAAACAAAGCAGAAGTCGCAAAAATGCCCGAAGTCCATTTCTGCATCAACACAGCCACTTCCAATTTAATCTTTTAGCTCTGCTTTTCTCCCCTCCCTGAGTAGTACTTCTAGTCTACATCTCAAGCAAAAACTTTTGACTCAGTTTACCCTGCTCTAACTATGTATATCTAAGAAAAGTTGGAGTAATTTGGTGCAGAAATGTGCATGTCTTTGCGTTGCCGGCATTGATTATATAATCACTTTGCAGCGCTGCCTGCGCTGCGAGCTTACCATAAGACTATCTGATACCCCTCTCTAACACATCTGTTCCTCATTTCATTGGTTGAGGCCTTAAAATAATTGACCCTATGTTCATAAGAAAAATTGTCCCCCCCCTTGTCTCAGTCTGCATCCCCCTTGCAGAAATTACTTTCTGAAGATGCCTCTGATTGTGAGGCATTACTAGATTTCATTCGGAATTGTCTTTCCAAATTTATCTTAACTCTCGATGAGGATTGAGAACAGATGGGCCATCTACAAAAGGTACAGAGTCCATAGGTACTAAGTAGAAGCCAAGCGAAATGTGGGCCATCGCTGAGCGTGGCATAATAATGAGGCCCAAATCTGGTGTAAACTCTGAGACTGGCATGGTGCAGGCATAGTGTGGATTTTGCCGACTTGTTGGCCCACTGATTCATTGGAGACCCAATGTGACACCTCAGGACAATATGGCTATTGCTGAAATCCAGATCAGAATCAAAAAGATAACCAAACTGGGAGATGATTTCAGCATAGCCACACAGCAAACCACAGGTTTGTAAGAACGAGTCCCTTAAAAGGGCCTTGTAAAGTGTGGCTGTGCACAAATTGATGGCACTGATTTTTGCACAGCCACATTGCCTCTTGATGTAGGTGCTTGCACCTTCGGAGGCCTCTGCAAATAGCAAGCAGAGCCTAACACATCTGTTCATCATTTCATTGGCTGAGGCCTTAAAAAATTTGACCCTATGTTTGTAAGAAAAATTGTGCCCCCCTTTGTCTCAGTCTGCATCCCCCATGCAGAAATTACTTTCTGAAGATACCTCTGATTGTGAGGCATTACTAGATTTCATTTGGAATTGTCTTTCTGAATTTATCTCAGACCATGAAGAAATTTCAACTCTTGACAAGGATTGAGAACAGATGGGCTATCCACAAAAGGTACAGAGTCTGTAGGTACTAAGTAGAAGAAGTGTGGCTGTGCATGAATCGATAGCACTGATTTGTGCACAGCCACATTGCCTCTTGATTTAGGTGCTTGCACCTCTGGAGGCCTCCACAAATAGTCTGGTTTTTTCTCACAGGGCAGGGCCATACCAGGATTAGTGACATAAGCTAACTGTATTCACATGACCCCTTTTCCATCTCCCGCCATAGTCATCTGTGTGTATCTGCTCATTTCTGCTTTGTTCTCCATATATACCCTATTATATCAGTCTCAAACAATACCAGAAATACATATATGCCAAAAGAAACAAGAAAACAATGAAAAACCACCAAGAAATGGCTGACTTCTGCTGACTCTGCTCCTACAATCACTTCCAGTCCATCCAACACTTCAAGCTATCATCTGCATCCATACTCCCCACCAAATGAAATTAGGACATCAATACAGAGTCTCTCAGATGCGCAGAATGTCCCATCCATCACACAGTCTCCCTTGAATCACTCTGACATGTATGATTCCTTGGCTCAGAGGTGTCATGTGCATGACATTTATCCTTTCAATTATAGAGCCTCTACTCAAAGTAATCTACCAGGAAATCAGAAGATGGATTGGAGAAAACCTTGCCAGTAATTGGCGGAGAGTTGTTCGTCCCTTGCGATACAGGTGGTCCAGGCAAGGGAAAATGTAGTTCCATAGATTCTACATATGTAGTAGGTGGAAGTGAACACCTTACACTATATGCTCAAGCTGATACCTGAGTTGGTGTTGATTATACTGCCTTTGAAGACCCTGAAATCCAACTAATACCTCACAGTGTATATCCTTAATCCAGCCTCATTATACTCCATACTGCGTGGGCCCATAGCTTGCAGAATTTCGTTGGAATGGAGACTCAGTGTATCCAATACATTCATGAGACATGTTTCTGCTTGCTTGACATCATTGACATACTCTTCAATACAGATGTGATAGAGGGAGTCAAGATAGTGGTAAGGAGATGGATCCATTTTTTTGAGCAGACGTCAATAGAGCTTTCGCATATGCTCTAGACGATGAAGGGCTTGTTCTTTCCTACAGATACTGGCATTGGAGACTCCATAATAAGCCAAATTGAAGGTGCTACTCACTGGCTGAAATTCTTGCTTTTCTGAGTTTGCTTTAGTAGTTCACGATGCTTGACCCAAGCTCAATCTCTGTAAACCGTATATAAGCAGTCAGCAGTAGATGATCAAGTCTCCAATACACACTCAAGTTTGCGTTCTTGTTCTTTCTGATGTTGGAACTTTCTGAAAACCCTTTATACCAGCAGATAATGGCATATAAGGGCCATAATGGCAAAGGGCCTATATAAGTAGCTTATATGAATGAAGAAATTGGTATATGAACTGAGTTTGCGGCCCTTATAAGTGCCTATATAGGTTGCTGGGAAAGGCCGGAGCCAGCTATAAATTAAACAAAAATCAGGCCATTCTCTGGGCATATGTTACCTGTCTGGTTCGAACCCAAGTCAAGCAGAATGTCCCCAAGTGATAATTGTGCTGACGTGCATAGCTACTGCGCTATTGCTCCTTATTGTTCTAAAGAGATTAGCTCTTGACTACCTGTCAGTGCCATCCCCAAATAAATTCATTATATTTCTCCAATTTTAGCCTCACATTTAAATCTAACTATCCCTATCTGCCTGCAAACGAAGTCCCAGGTCAGTATGTCTTGAACTCATGTCATTATGTGTGTTCGAAGTCTGAGCTGGACACTGTCCCAAATAGGCAGTTATAATGCAAGTGCATGTCTGACCAACATCATATAATGCCATTATATGCTGTTTGCATTATATAGCCCTTTCGGAAATCTCCAACATGAGTCTGATACTTGTCTCAACAGTTTGAGTTGATAGTCTTGGCATTCCTGGAGTGAAAATGTATTGGTACAGAGAAATTTGAGGATGAAGCCAACAGGTTTACTTGTGGTAGTATCTGAGCTGCTTCTGACAGTCTGCAAGTATGTGTTCCTCTTTGGTGTGGTAAAGTTTTGGTTGAGGCATCAATTAGGCATGAAGTTTAGGGAGGAGTCGTCTATTACCACGGCATGGGTCCAAGTGCAGAACCAATGTACCTACTTAAATAATACATCATTGTTCCTGGGACTAACCCCCTTGAAGGCAGAACCTATATATACCTCTATTCATCTGAGGCCTTGCTAAGTACACTCAACTTTTCATGGCGATGTCTTGCAAGTAGTAACATCTATCTGTCACTCTGTACTCCTGCAGTTACAAGTAGATGGTACAAATAAATGTTCCCTTTCATTTCTAATGAAGCCAACCATAAAGCCAACCACATTGCCTGCAGTGCAGGGGAGGGGGAGACTGAAGGCAAGGCACACGAGGGAGTATAGATGTCATATTTTCATGTAAACATACTACGCTTTCACGGCCTTTGTTTTTCAGAACAGAAATCTCCACATATGCCTGGAGTCGACATCTGGGTTGTGGGGTTGGGTTCTTGAGACTGGGTTGTGGGGCTGGGTTGTTGAGGCGATCAAGTGCTCAGGCTGCAATTACTTTTAATGTGTGGTTCAAGGCCCAAGTTGCAGTGCTGATTGCTTCCTAGTATGAAATGCTAATTCAGAGTGTATTGTTCGATGGTTCTGGTCACAGGCACCACAGGATCAGGGTTGATACCCTGACAGTAAGCAGGGGGAAGAGAAGGGTGAAATACTACTACTTGCTTACTGTATTTACAAGTCCTGCTTCAGTCCTGGTCCCAAACGTGAAGACTGAAAACTCCGAAGGATTCTTCACACTGAATATCTCCAAGTATTGGGCTATGCCTGCTGGCCTCACCACGATCCCCTGACTCTTTTGCCGACTTTCTTGTGACCAATATCTCCAAAATCTCACAAATAACCCAAGGTGTAACCAGGAGAAAATGTCAGAGGGACCTCCAAGGATCAGCACTCAACCCCAGTGAAAAACACTGGACGACTCTCCCCAACCACATTCATTTGTGTTCGGGCTTGGGGACTTGGATGATTTGACTTGGTGGACAAGGGGGAGGCAGGATAAAAATAAAAACATGGGGTTGAAAAAAATTTTGGCACCACCCACAGAACCCCCCCCCTTCCCCCCCTCCTGCCTTATATAGTATATCTACAATCACATGGCACATAGATAAGATATAATAAACCCTAACTTGATTGTGCCAAAAAGAGAAGAGATTAACACGTTGAGGCTCACCTCAACTCCACTCATGATGTCATGAATCGCTCCCTACCTATTCATTCCCTTTCTATTCTTTTCCCTTTACTACCCATTTCCCACTTTAACCCCATAAAACATCAACCATTCCCCATCATCGTCTATAGTTACCATCTCTACAGATCTATGACTCACACTCTTATCTCCTCCGCTTCCTATCTCCATGGACATTCTCACTGTCAATCATTCCTTATGATCCAGTACCTTCATCTATCTCATTACTCTCTCACCCTTGACATTTCCACATGCTATCGCCCATTATTACCTACTCTTTCCCATCTGTTCATATTTTACTTATATACCTGTGATCTTTGTAACCTATTCCTTAGTTCGTTCACTTCGTCTCTGCTCCGTACTTTTACTACACAGTGTAGAGCCTAGTCAGCTTACTTTCTCTCTATCTCTCTTGATCAATCTATCTTCTTGTAACCAGCTTTCTCGTATTGTGTGACTTGGGTGGTTATTGAGTGTATCGACAACCTTGACACTTGAACGAACTCCCATACACCCACCTCACAAATCCTTCCATCACATTTGAACCTTCCTATTACCCTATCCTTCCCCTACGGTGCTGCAGAAGCCCAGCAACTCTACCCTGTGTGAGGAGCCTCACAGGTTGGCAGGTGTGAACTACTCAAGGAGCAGTTACACGAGGTCATCCCCCGTCTACACAGTCTTGAGACGTAATACCAGACTCGCTAAACCCGAGTAAGGTGGTCGACTGGTTCTGTAATAGAAACCCAAACTCCCTTCTTCACTCTGTCTACCCCACATCCCCGAATTCGTATCGAACCCGCTATAACCCCTCGTGACTACGAACGGGTTCCATTTCCCCTTCCTCGCTACCTCTTGCACACCGAATACCTAGTCTCCCACGGAAGAAATATACAAGCGAATCCTTGGAGCTTCGACCGACACTTCGTTTGCACAAGACGTTGGGTGTGGAAACTTATCTCAGGTGACGTAGTTCTCTCAACATTCTCATACATAACAGTGAAAGAGGACTTCGATACAGGAGAAACAGTGGTTCAGATCAAAGGACCTCTATTCTTCAGAGAAAACATCGACTACTCTCCATCATCACCTTCCCCCGAATACGGTCTAGCATCTTCCTTCATCCTAGGACCCAACTACCTTTCTTGAAATCAGTGTATGACTGGTCGACGAACCGCATCTGCAGACCCGAACCTCCACTGTGCCGACCGACCACACGTATTCCATCCCTCATCATCTCGAGACGCCGCCTACTTCGTCGAAGACGTTGACGATCCCTGGACTCCGTGCACCGTACAACCGTGCCTAAACAGATATAACACTCAACGACTTACCGCCGAAGAAATTCCGAGCGGGTTACACATCATAACCCAACTCCAAGAACTTGCGATTCAAAAGGCACACCCTTGAAACCCACAGTCGGCGACCCAAGAATCCACCACAAGGATTACCAAGTCAGATGGTTAGAACCAGTTGGACAATTCAAACCAATTGCCCAACCAAAAATTGCAGGGTGACGTCGTTGAATTCCTATTCGATCCTTCCACCGAAGTTCGGAGGTAACGGCGATCTTTACTGAAGACGACTGCGGGAGAGATACGATCCCAGAATGATGGGAACAGGACGTAATGGAGGAATTGTTGGGGAAAGAGGAAAGGATAGATGAAGAGGCACCAGGGACACCGAACCTGAACATCTGCGCGGGGTTCACAAAGGCACAAGAACTCGCAGAGGCAGCCCAGAACGTCCAGGTCGATGTACCTCTTAAAGATAAGATTCCTTCGCAATATCATCAGTTCTTACGAGTCTTTGACAAACAAACCTCAGAACGACTACCGAAACGTGGCGAATGGGATCATGCTATCGAGTTAAAACCGGACTTTGAACCGCGCCCCTGCAAAACGTACCCTTTATCCCCAAATGAACAAAAGGAACTCGATGAATTCATCAAGGAAAACTTAGAGAAAGGGTATATCAGACCGTCGAAGTCTCCCATGGCAAGTCCCTTCTTCTTTGTAAAAAAGAAAGACGGAAAACTATGACCAGTACAGGACTATCGTGCCCTAAACAAAGGGACCGTCAAAAACGAATACCCCCTACCGCTTATATCGGAACTCGTAGACAAACTCAAAGGGGCGCGGATGTTTTCCAAAATTGACCTCAGATGGGGATATAACAACGTACGTATCAAAAAGGGAGATGAATGGAAAGCGGCGTTTAAAACCAACCGCGGCCTCTTCGAACCAACGGTGATGTTTTTCGGTCTTATGAACTCTCCAGCTACATTCCAAGCGATGATGAATACTCTATTCAAGGACCTGATCGATTCCGGAAAAGTCGTAATTTATATGGACGATATTCTCATATTCACGGAATCACTGGAAGAACATCGATACATGGTGAAACAAGTATTGGCACGACTCCAGGATAACGACTTATACGCTAAACCGGAAAAATGCACTTTCGAAACCGATTCAGTAGAGTTCCTCGGCCTTATCGTTTCACACAACACATTGGCGATGGACCCAGTCAAGGTCGAGGGCGTGACCAAATGGCCAATCCCACACAACGTCAAAGACGTACAATCATTCCTCGGCTTTGGAAACTTTTACCGTCGTTTCATACGTGATTTCTCAAAAATCGCACGACCACTGTTCGATCTCACGAAAAAGGAGCACCCATGGGAATGGTCCGAGGAAGCTCAAACAGCTTTCCAAGCACTCAAAGATACGTTTACGACTTCACCAGTCCTGCTCATGCCTGATCATTCTAAACCATACCGAGTAGAAGTTGATGCGTCAGATTACGCTACGGGAGGTATCCTGCAACAACAAGGACCGGACGATAAATGGCATCCGGTAGCCTACCTGTCAAAAGCCTTATCCGAAACTGAACGGAATTACGACATTCACGACAAAGAACTGCTAGCGATCATACGCGGACTTGAAGCCTGGCGACACTACCTGGAAGGCGGACCACATACCGTTGAGATCTTGACCGATCACAACAACCTTAGACATTTCACCACCGCTCAGAAACTCAGCCGACGACAAGCAAGAATGGCCTTGTTTCTGACCAGATTCGACTTTACGCTCGCCCACAAACCCGGAAACTTGAATCGAAGTGACCCACTCTCTCGAAGGTCAGACCATAAAGAGGGGGTCGAGAACGACAACAAAGATAGGGTCTTACTTGACCCCAGGTTCTTCAGGATTCGAGCGACAAGGCCAGGAACGGTAACCGCAATTGGAGATACAGAATTGAAAAGACGGATAAAGGAATGTCTGGAAAAGGATGCTGAAGTCGTAAGTGCGTTACAAACAATCTTTAACAACGGACCACGCGTGCTGGCAAAAAATCTACAGGAATGGAATTACGAAGACGGAATCATCCTGTTCCGAGGAAAGATCTACATCCCAAATGACCGACAACTCAGACGAGACATTGTTAAAATGCATCACGACAGCCTCACTGCAGGACACCCGGGACGATTCAAAACATACGAACTCGTCAGTAGAGAATTCTGGTGGCCTGGTATGTCAGTATTCGTCCGTAACTATGTTGAAGGATGCGCTACCTGTCAGTTGACCAAGGCAAATAATCACCCGGCTCATGTACCATTAATTCCGAACGAGATACCGGAACGACCCTTTGGTACAATTACAACCGACTTCATCACGGATCTGCCAGAATGTGACAGCTTTAATGCAATTCACGTCACAGTTGACCGTTCGATGAAAACAGTTGTTATTTCTCCATGCAGAAAGGATATCGATAGCAACGGAACCATCGACCTACTGTTCAACAATACTTGGCGACGGTACGGCTTGTGGGACAAAATGATATCTGACCGCGGACCTCAATTCGCAAGCCAAGTAATGAAAGGGATATACACTAAGTTAGGTATCACTTCAGCACTCAGTACAGCTTATCATCCACAAACAGATGGCGAAACAGAAAGGTTCAATCAAGAACTTGAACAGTATCTTCGAACCTTCTGTAACTATCGCCAAGACGATTGGGTTAAATACCTACCCTACGCCGAATTTTGCCACAACACCCGAATTCATTCAGCAACTGGGAAGTCGCCGTTCGAACTACTCCATGGATATCTACCTCGACTCTTCCCGTCCATCAATCCGACTTCACACGTACCAAAAGTCGAAGAACACCTTCAAAACTTGGATACTCTCCAAGAAGAACTAAAAGCAAGTCTGGCGACAGCGGCAGAACAGATGAAGGAACAGAACAAAGACTATGCTACCGAAGGGAAAAAGTTTAAGGTTGGGGACAAAGTGTTGCTAGACGGAAAGAATTTGAAGACAAAAGCTAAGTTGGCAAATCGTCGTCACGGACCATTCGAAATAACTGACGTTATCAGTGAAGTCAATTACCGACTCAAATTACCGAATAGTTGGCGCATTCATCCAGTATTCCACGCTTCACTCCTATCGCCGTACAAAGAAACCGAAGCTCACGGAGTGAACTATCTGGGAGAACCGGCGGAGTTACTTCCGGAAGACAATGAATATGATGTGGAAGCAATTCTAGATTCGAAACCAACGAGAAACCGTCGGGGAGTACAGTACCTTGTCAAATGGTTGGACTATGCTGATTCAGAGAATTCATGGGAACCGGCGTCAGGATTGACGAAGGTGAAGGAGATGATCGAAACCTTCCATGAACAGCATCCAAATGTGTATCGACCCAAGAACCTGATACGCCCTGGAACAACGGTGCGTTCACCAGGAATCACCATGGAAGACATATGGCGAAGTACCCGTGTGCTTCAAGCGAAAGCACAACTCCGAGGAGAAGCACTGTTACGAACTGCTGGTATTCTATGCCCTCCTTCGCACCCCACTCAGCAATCGAACTCAGACTTTTGTCATCATTCATCGATCGCATTCCCTCGTTAACGGCGTCTACGGTCAAACCCGTCTCCAACGATAACCTAACCGTTCATTTAACATTTACACCATACAAACCAACAACTATAAAAGATCTCTTTCCACAACGGAGAACTACAGAACAACATCCATCGCTACCAGTCAAACACCACTCACTCACACTCCTACTATCACAATGTCGACCATTTCCTCCACCGACACCATCGTCCATAACACACACCCGACCAACAGAGGACGATGCCCCTACGGGATGCGCTCAGGACGTCAATGCCGACTTTCAAAACAGCACGCAGGACCTCACAACGGGTGTCAACGCTGCACATGGGGAGGAGAAGATGGACCAGGGCGATGTAGATTGGGCAGAGGATATTGAGCTCGATGTGTAGTTCAATGGACGTCCCTACGTGTGGAACACAAAGGGAACCTTGGATGGGGGGACAGCAGTATATGGGGCGCACACAGCACCATACAATATAATACGAACGACAATGGAGCGGGCTGGGGTACAGCAACCAACACGACAGAGTGGGGGAACTTAGACTGGAACGATCCTAGGTGGGATATTACAAACTACACTATTGAATGGGACAAATACTGGCCGAGTCAGGGAGATGTGGACAGGCGACTGCGCAAACAATGGGCGGAGCACTGGAAAACTAGCTTGCCGAGCTCCGGTGAAAGCTCGTCCTAAAGAGGGGGTAATGTCATGAATCGCTCCCTACCTATTCATTCCCTTTCTATTCTTTTCCCTTTACTACCCATTTCCCACTTTAACCCCATAAAACATCAACCATTCCCCATCATCGTCTATAGTTACCATCTCTACAGATCTATGACTCACACTCTTATCTCCTCCGCTTCCTATCTCCATGGACATTCTCACTGTCAATCATTCCTTATGATCCAGTACCTTCATCTATCTCATTACTCTCTCACCCTTGACATTTCCACATGCTATCGCCCATTATTACCTACTCTTTCCCATCTGTTCATATTTTACTTATATACCTGTGATCTTTGTAACCTATTCCTTAGTTCGTTCACTTCGTCTCTGCTCCGTACTTTTACTACGCAGTGTAGAGCCTAGTCAGCTTACTTTCTCTCTATCTCTCTATCTCTCTTGATCAATCTATCTTCTTGTAACCGGCTTTCTCGTATTGTGTGACTTGGGTGGTTATTGAGTGTATCGACAACCTTGACACATGATGAGTATTTGTTGTGTTTTGTATCTTCTTATGGAATAGGTGGCCAAGATAAAGCAGGAAAATCTTCAAAATTGTGCTAACTGTAGTTAACTAGCCACAAACAAGCTCAAAATACCCAATTTTAGGTGCAGTCAAAAAAATTTTTAGCCAGACCTTGACCCCCCCCCCTACCTTATGTGCTGGATATGTGGCCCGCCTCCCACTTGTTGGTGGATGTGTCGGGTCATGTGTCTTTCTTTTCAAACCCGGTCACTCAGTTCACTGATGCCTCTTTAGTTCATGCTGCTAGGTCGAATTCCTTTGGAATTCCTCCGTGTTGAGGCCCCTCCCCATAGCGATATGTTGCTCGTTGTGTTAAGTGAGTTCATCCTATGTATATCATGTATATGTATATGTTACCCTCTGTATGCATTGTGGACAAGGGGGTCCAAAAAGAATTAAATTATACCGAGGGTCGGAAAAAAAATTTGCGCCCCCATCAAGGGAACCTACCTACCTTACCTTCCTTATATAGTAGGTTACCTGCTTAATATAGCAATAGCATGTGACTTATGATTACATAAATTATTTGAACTGCTGTGCTAGTCAGAAGCTTTGCGGAACCTTCAACGGAAAATTGACTGCAACGTGGTCAAAGCAGTATTATCAGACCTTAGATGCATTGTGAACAACATGTATTACTGCCAACAGTGAGCGAAAAATTGTTCTAAGGCGCATTTTCGGGGGGGTCAAAAAAAAAAAATTTCGCCTCCTCCAGAGGAACCTACCTACCAACCCCCGGTACGGGATTTCCCGGTCCGGACCCCCTTGATTGTGGACCGTTGTACTATGTAGAGCCATTGGTAAGAATGTAATAAGGCCGTGCTTAATCGTCTCAAAATACTTTCTTCGCCTTACAATGCTTGGTAATGTTTCATTGACTTTGTGACACTTTTGATATATATACGCTCAAATAATCCGTCCACCGGGATTTCCCGAAAGTTGGACCCAGCATTAATGCAGGATTAATGCACTGGGATCAATGGATCCCGCCCCGAGTGCGGGATACAACTGAATCCCAGCTTTAGGACTTCTTTGACGTTGGCCAGGTGACAAAGACCCCTCTAGCGGAAGTGGAATGCCTTTGGTACTACTGACAAGTCAGTACAGATACTGATCATCGGTAAGTACGCCTCAGCACCGGTACAGTACATGCTTCTAATCCTTCTGATCAGAAGCAAAAAGACAGTATTTACTATCCTCTAATTAGAGGAAAGAAGGCAGTACTACAGGCGGTTCTGGTGACGAGTCCTTCTGAGGGTCAGACTTTTCCGGCACGAATTCGAGTTTGGCACCCAAGAAAACGTCAGAAAATCTTTGCTAATGACACCACGCCTGGAATAGAATCTGGTAGGACATTCGTCGAGTAGCCCATACAACCATGATGGTGCCTGGAATGTTCCGCTTGAAAGACAATCCCGCAGCTTGAAAGGAACTGCGAGCTTTGCAAGCCCTGGAAGAGGGATCAACGCAAGACCGACAGAATGCCAGTAAGAAGTTCACCTTCAACGACTCCTGAATCTCGATGCAGGGAGTCAGTGACTGTCGGGGGAGTGCTCTCTGAAAGCCTACTCGTAGCAGACTCTAAATTGCCTTGGACAGTCGACCCAATCCCCTTTGAGGGAATATCTAACTTTGTAACCGATGTCCTTTGCATTTCCTTTTCGAGCGCTGGCAAGGTTTTTACTTTGTGACTGCGTTTGATCCATTTCCAGGCTCTGCTAAAAGCTTTCGAAATTTCTTTGGATTTACGCCGGGATGACTTCGTGCTGAGACTGGCAGCATCTATAGATTTTGATTCCTCTGCAATTTAGAACTTAGTCACAGATTTTGTTCCGAAAGACACCCATTCCTCTTTACCTTCAAATCTAGCTGATCCGTTTACGGATCCACCTCCATAAACGACGTCTAATACCGGAAATCTATGAGCTTCAGCATACTCCTTGGAGTATGGATTATATCCTTTATAATACTGATATCGTCGGATCGCTCCATAATGATGCGCACTCCATCTCGGGACCTCCACTCTCCCAGTAAAAAGTCGGTAGACCCAAAAAATCGCATACTTTTCTTGACAGTCTCTTAGATCCACTACGGTCCAAAGACCAGTAATATACATCTCCATTCTCGCCCCAGTCTAGTAAAGTCTCTTCGGAATGGGATTGGAACTGTTGGCCGGAGCTCGAGGTGATTGTGAAAGGAGCAATGAAGAGGTAAACTTCATCAGGGACGACGGTAAATTATCTGGTATAAGGTGTAGCCATAGTCTGTCAACGAGAGCTAATGTAAACATTAACGAAGTGTATAAAACACGACTAAGAGGATGACTATCCTTACCATAACCGCCCCAACTGTCCACTCTTCCGCGCACATTAAAGAGGAACTGAGCTTGCGATAACCAAGCATGTCTGAGTGAGATATCGGCCTTAAGACGAGTCCACGGAATACAATTATTTCCTGGTCCATGTCTGGATATGCAAGACGGCGTAGAGCAAAGTTCCTTCAAGGCACACCTGCAGATAAAAAAAGTATGGGTTTCAACGACAGGAAAGATAGAACCATGGCCAATGCATTATACCTGATCCACCCGTTGTTCATCACTTCTCCAGCGGGAAAGGATCTCGTAGACTGAGGGCTGAACCTGACATTCCTAAACTGTCCCACTTTCTTAGCGTTTCCAGAAGCATCGAGGTGAATCACCGATCCGAGCGAAAGCGGTAGGACCTTGCTCGAGGCATATAGAGTATCATAGCTATTGCTCCCACATAGATTGCCTACAAGAACGTGAAATCGTAGTTGGTGGGCAAAGCACCGTCCAAGAATTTCAGAACCTGGAATTCTTGATCTTTGTACAACGTTAAAGGAATTGGAGGACATTCGGATGTGACTGAGGCATAATAGGTCTTCAACGTATGCGACAAGACTTGCGAAGACGATCTATAAGGTGCTGCGCAGATCATCCCTGTAGCTGGTTGAACGAAGAGGCTTCCTGTTATCTGAAACGGTTTCGATGAATATGGAATGAGACTGCAAACACTAATAGGCTACTTACCAGCGTGGTTTCACGTACGAAACTTCTACCACATTTAAGCATGACATGGGTTAAATCTGTGCTCTTCAGACAGAGACGGATTGCAAGTTTGAGAGTGATGATAACATATCAGACTATTAAGCTTACAGCACGATCTTCAATAAGGCATCGCAGTACCGGAGAGGCTTCGCTCCAGAGCTTCATAATCGGAATGAGATCTAGCATAAGCTGTTCGTTGAGTAAAGACCGAATGACAGATTATATTTATCATTCCTTACCGTCAAAGAACAGCAAGGCAGGATGGGATCTACTTGGGTTTAGTCCGAAGAGATGAGCGACGTTGGGGTGACTATAACGCGTCTTTCATACACTGACCCCTAGTACTTAAAAGGAAGGTTCGTACTGTGACTGAGAATAATGGTCGAAATCACGCTTCCAGGCCTAGCCATAAAAGACGTCATGAATGTAAGAATGAAGGGCTGTAAGGCTAGTAACGGGCTCACTCCATAAGCATCTGTTCCACCATACATGACGAGAGTAGACGGTGGGACACCCTCTGTACCAATCACTTTTGCAGCACTAGTAGTGCGTGTATAGTGAAGAAAGCCTTCCCTAGGTCTTAGCCCATAGGTGTAGAACTGATGTTTGTCGTCAACAGATTCCTGAGATACTTCGCGCAAAAGAAATAGGTCTCCGATGCGAAAATGCCGGTACTGTCGAAGGAAATGGTAAGTGTCTAGGCAATTCACCAGCAAGTGGTACTACGTACCTCAGAGAAAGCCGATTCTGCGGCAAAAGTCGCATCCAATCCACCACCATTGAAGAATTGATTCGTCACATGGATCGTCTGGTTGCCAGCTACTGAGTTTATGCTGCTACCCTGAATGACAAAATGAGACGCATGGGCGAAGGGGGACGAGGACATGAAGTAGTTTACGGCGATGAATATGATGGAAGCTGTAGCAGAGTCCAGATAAAGAGGCAGTGCAAATAAATATGCATCTGTGATCTGTCAAGCGCGACAAGCCAGGCAGTCATACACTGACAGGCTACAATAGCGGCCTTGATTAGTTTGGCAATACATTACATGTACTAGCAAAAGAGGAAACCTAGAAATACAAAACATTAGATGCAGTACTATCGCTAGAAGAACCTGTTTTGGGAGCAAGAGGGGCTACAGGTAGTTGAACATTAAGCCTGGAAAGCGAGATAGCAATGCGCAAAAAACAAGAATCAGGAGGAATAAAACCTAACGTACAACCAATTTAAGAGAGGAAAGAATAAAATTAAGATAAGATCCTCAAATCTGCATCGAAGATGTTCCACCGAGTCCATTGTGATCACTGGGACGACGTTGAGCCCCCGTTCCGTTTACCCCAGCTGCTCCCAAACCTAGTTGTGCGGCGCCAGCATCCAAACCCACGTCTGCCATGTCATACCCCATACCTCCGTTGGCATTTCCAGGCCCCAATCCCAACGGTGAACCCGTGAAGGTGTACTCGCCCCCAAGCAAATTCTGAAACTCGTAAGAGTTCGGGGTCTGTACCGGCTGGACAAACATATCATGCACCGAGTACATACTCAACAGGTCGTCCAAAGAGTACGTGTTATTTTGCATTTGGACACCTTGGATTTGACTGTCTGCATTCGGTGCTAGCCTCTGTCCGTGGTTCGTCCCATCTCCTGCGTGATTTTGCTCAAGATGGTCCTGGATCTGGGTGTTGGGGCTTGAACTTGGAGTTCCTGTACTATTTGCCGGACTGGACGTAGATGCTGCTGACCCTGGACTCGCACTGGAACGATGCCTCTTGAAAATTTCCGTACGGAGAGACGTTTCTGTGGGTGGTGCAGTATTGTGCGGAAGGTTTTTGTCTGTAAAAGATTGTTAGCAACGTACGCAATGAGGTGTATGCATAGATACTCACCGGTAAACCTCCTCAGTAACCCCTTATCAGGTAACGATATGAACGTTCTCAGTCTATTCTTCCTTTTCTTTCCGTTCTCGTTATCATCCTCAAACAGCCCACTATTGCCAGGTATCAACCCCTTCGTCTTCACCTCCAACAAATTCGAAACGTAGGAGACACCAGCCCAGTAATGCTCCATCCTCTGCAACGCTCTCACAAACACTGACAGATTCTGCCGAGCTAGAGATGTAAGGAGAAGGTCCGCAGTACGCGGTGCCTCTGAACCAGACATTGGTTGTTGACGCTGAGGTTGCAGAAGTGACTTCGGCTGACGATGTGAATAAGCAGGTATTGACGAAGGTTGTTGGTCAGGACGCATCCCTAGCATGCTAAGCTTGACATCATAGGCAAATGCCAAGGAAGCGACATATATCGGTTGGACGACGAAAGGGCTTGCCAGCTAAGTCGTCGAATAGTCATTAGCTATACCCAACGGGCTTCATACTCACACTCACATAAGACTGGCTAGCAAACAGATCCGCAAAAACGAGACACTCGCTGATGAGCCTCGAGCTCGCCAGACTGAGCTTCAGCGACCGGTCCATTCCACTCGTCATGGGGGTCTCAGTTCCACTCGGATTGGTCAACAGTTCGGGGTGATAAACGAGTGCGAGGACAGCGTTAGCCCATAGATGCAGTGTCAGGAATACACCCTACAGAAGGTATAAGATAGACCGCATCGTCAGTAAGAAGACACAGAAGAAAAAGGTTACTCGAAAATTGCACATACCCCATGTCCCCTAGCCTCCTGACACCTAAACGCATCTACAGTCCATCTCATCGCCTCTGGTAACTCGGCATAGTACTGAACTAGCTGAGCTTGTAACTCGGCTAGAATGTCTATACCTCTACTCATCGCAGCAGCACCGTCTCCAGCGGTCCCTGTCCCATTAACCTCACGCCCACGACTCCCTTCGCCAACATCGTTGACATTAGTGGTATTATGAGAATGAGAACCATCTACAACACTAGCCCCGGTGACCCCATGCCCATTCCCATCGGGGACAGCGACGAACCCTTGGTAAGGACCAATCAAGGTCCTGGTTCTCCCCCGTCTACCATTCAGGACGTTCCCAATTCTTCCACATAAGACCAATAATCTCACGAGGTAGACGAAGGCGTTTGGCTGGACTTGGGGTATCTGGGATGGGTCTGGAAGAAGGGGAGAAAAAGAAAAAGTCAGTCGTGTGCATTATGACCAAATTGTTGCTACTCACCCGTCGCGGGCAGCTCACAAGGATCAGGTGTCAGGTCCTCATTTGAAGGGAGAGGTATCTCTATAATCTCTTCAGATATAGAGACAGGCCGTCCTGTTGAGAAGGCGACAATTCGG
The DNA here is from genome assembly GCA_013368315.1 of Tetrapyrgos nigripes. NCBI lineage: Eukaryota > Fungi > Basidiomycota > Agaricomycetes > Agaricales > Campanellaceae > Tetrapyrgos > Tetrapyrgos nigripes. The sequence goes on from JAACJM010000377.1 coordinate 45,421, forward strand.
TCCTATACGCACAAAAGCAAGGAAGAAGAGGTCGGGTAATAGCATGAGCATCCATGCGTATATACAAAAAGACAAGAGTGAAAGCCAAGTAGAGAAAGAGTGGTGGGACAAAGATAAGCAGGCAATAGGGAGGAAAAGGGAGAGCAACCATCGAAGAGAACCACGTACCGTGATAAACAAACTCCAAAACAGCATCCTCGACCTAACCACATGCTCTGGGGATTCGTAAATTTCTGAAACCTCGTGTAGTCCCAGATCGATGGCCATGCGAATAGCCATGCCTGAATATTGCTGTCATCCCCAAGCAAAAGGGAAAGGCAGGAATAAAAATGAGAGTGGAAGGGGAAGAGGAACGAAAAAATATGTCAGTAACGAGGAAGAAGGCAGAGAAAACATGACCGTAACTCACCCATAACCCACTCTCACTATTCATCCCATAATTCGCCCAAGCTAGGAGGAGCAGACCCGTTATACTATCATAAGTCGGTAGGTGTAAAAGGGGTATTATGAGCTCTTGAGCCTTGGTGATAAACGGGGCGCAGGCTTTAGGAGGTGATTCCGAACTTAAAGCAGAATTGAAATTAGGAGGGAAAGAACCATACGACGACGACGACGAAGCAGAAGCGGATAGCGGGTGAAATCGAGCGGCTAAGGCACATATACCTGTCCAATCACGGATTGTTGAGAATTGATTTGTTATTTCGGTGATGAGAGAAAAGAAGACACCGACAGTTCAATAAAAAGGCGCTCATAGTTCCCGTCTCTAACCTCTCGTCCATCCTCTTCTTGCTAATACTAGGAAAATGCCTTCCTAGTGTCCGGAAAAATGTGTCGAGAAGAGGACGATAGATTGAAGGGAGAGGTAGACCCGAATCGTCAAACATTTTCTCGTAATCTTGGGTGGTAGGTGGACTCTTCGACGAGTCTGGAACAGGAGACATTTGTGAGGATGTCGATGAGCCAGAATGCGGAGCACGGTAGTGAGGTGATGTAGCCGTCGCGGACGTCGTTGGGTCCTCATTAGAGTCGGAGTCGTGCTCATGGGACGGTACAGGCGCAGCAGCAATAGGCGAGGTGGCATGTCCACCATTTAATCGTGTACGAGGGTGTAATTTGAGGGAGATGCGGTTGATGCCTGGACTGAAGAAAAAATATTGTTAGAGGTGAGTCAAAGACGCTATTAAAGTCCTAAATGCTCACTGTATCGCTGTACTTCCAGAAAATCGGTAGTAATACAACTCCAACTCTTCTTGTCTTGAAGGATCTCCGTCAATAAATGCCACGTTCCCTTCCAGCGCCTGAACAATATGTTCCGGGGTGCTTAGGTTTCCAGCATCTTGATGAGGATACTCAGTCGGTCCTTTGGGAAAATCTGATAGGTTTTTGGCGTTTTGTGCATCCGAAATCGAAAGCTTGACTTTTTTGTGAGCTTGGGTGTTTTCAGGCAAGCTCTGGTTGCTTGTACCGTGAATGACGGGCCCGTCACGGTTAAGGGTGGATGTCGATGGCGATGTTGTCGACGTGGATGAAAGCGGCGATGGATACGGTACAAGACATTGTTGCGACTGCGAATGCTGCGGGGTCGCGGATGAGTTCGGAACAGATGCGGGTGGCCAGATATAGGATGGTATGGGATACTGCCAAGAATGGATGCCGCTGGGCAGGGTTGTACTACCAAGAGGGGCTGCATTCGGGTGCTAAAATCAAGAGGATCCGTCAAGCAGAGAAAATGACCAGAAAAGAGGGTTTTACCCAAACTGAGGAGCCCATCGTCGGCAACACACCTCCAAGATTACCCACAAGTCCTGAGGCAACATTAGGCAATCCACCACTTCCTGCCGCTCCTGTGCCAATACCAACTCCTTGGAACTGTATGCCTCTTTCTCTTTCGTTCTTTTCGTCCGCCTCCATCTCTCTACGCGTCCTCTTTTTCCTCCTCCCAGACGGCCACACACATTCTTCGCCCGCCTTGATACACGACTGGCATGTCGGTTTGTCCCCGGAGCACCGACCGCGTTTGATACGACATCGATGACAAGCAAGAGAGACTCTTTTGTCTTTATCCGACGACTGAGCTGTCCCTTGCTGATCGTACGAGTTTACGTTTGCGCCCCCAGATATGTGTGATGTTAGGTCTTCCTGGTTCATTGATGAACGTGACTGTGACTGCGGAGCTTGTACACGGTATTCCTGAGACGCCATCCTACTCCGTTGCTTCACAGTCTTTGTGAATGCCTTGCTGGCGACCTTTCCTGCTGACCAAACCCAGCTTCAGACTTCGTTCAGTATGCCAACGCTAAAACGTGAGGGTGCGTTTGCTGTCGCTGCCGCTGGGGACAGAGGGGGTAAACGCCGATGGAAGTAGCGAAGAAAGGAATGTTCCTCCGACTGGGCAATCCGATCCCCGCATTTTCCTCAATACCAAGCAAAAACAAACACAGAGGAGGGAATTTCATTTTTCTACCAAATGTGGAAGGAGTCCTTCCTGATCCGGTAGTTCAACTCTCATCATCACCATGATCCATCCGAAATATACCGCTGGATACCGTCAAAACGCGCTGAAACTAAATGCCTTTCAAAGATATCATTATTGGATGAACACATACGGCACATGTACTATGTACGTATGTGTAACACTAGCATCGGTATTCAGCACCCAGCCGTGGCCCGTGGGTCCAGCGGCAGGGAGTGGGGCAATTTGTCTGTGGCCATCGAAGATAGTCTAGCATTTGGTCGAGACTGACCTGGGTACATTGACAAAGGAACAGTATCACCCAGCCATTTCTCATCTTCCTCGCTCGGTATGGATGGAATGGAGGGACTTTGGAAGATACTTCCAGGAGCGAGATGATGAGAGTTGATGAGAGAGGGTGGAATAGGAATGGATGCCTGAGGAGATTTTGTCAAAGTCAAGGATGCTCTCCTTGACCGACCGACTCGAGAGGAGGCAGAGTCGTTTGTGGATAGAGTGGATGGGCGTTGGACGGTTGTCATTGGATAGAGAGGTTTAGAGGATGAGGATGACTGTAAGGCCGAAGCTGGAGCTGGAGATTGATAGGACATCACTGTCGTTGTGGATGGAGTAACTTCGAGTGATTTCGAGTGTTGTGGTAAATGTCAGTCAGGATTGGCCTGTATTTATACGAAAATCCGAGTGGGTACAGCCGCAAGGGGGCAAGTCTAAGACGCAGATCTCTCAAACAAATTTATCCTGGAACCAGTGTCGACATAGGGGCAAGTCTCGCAAGTTGTAAGGAGCAAAAACTGCCCATATACTGAGCACTACCTACATAGATGCCATTTCCACTGTATGTAGTGCAAGTATGCTGTCGTTGAATGAGCTCGTTCCCAAAATGCACAAAGGAGTCCAACCTGCCTGAGAGAGAAACTTCCGAGTCGTGTACTGGTAACCTCATTTCAGGACGAAGTAATCCTGAGTGAAAACTTCAGACAGTACAGCCTTGCCTCCTCTTCAACATGAGCATGTAAATTTTGTTTGAGTGGCAGTCTCCCGAGTTTGCTTCGGTGTTCGTCCATGTAGGTACATAAATACGCGTGAATATTTTCTGGCACAGACGGGAAGTTGCTCCGGCGTTGAAGGGATTTCTTGGGGATTTACAAGCAGAGATATAGCCAAGTATAGGCACCTTTAATGTCTGAAGTCGGCGATAGTTCTAGGAGAGAAGTCTTAGTCTTGCCCGCCGACGATGATGATGGTAGCAGAATAGGAGGCCAATATTTGCTCCTGTTTTCCAAAGCCTTCTCAAACTGCGATTTCCGATTGGCTGCCATAGTCTGCCGAACGCAACCGATGTCTTGCCCCTATTCACGTACTACCGCTGGCCTCGAAGCTCTATTTCAGCAGCAGTTTTTGAGAGATGCAACAATGCATCTTCGCAGACTTGGCTAAGATAGTGTAAGTTACTTACCTGCCCTCAGCATTTAGCCGTAGCCGTTGTCTAAATGCCATTCCTTCAACAGGTTGAAAGAAGTTCACCTAGATCCATGTGCGATTCCTCGGTGGGAATAGCGCTATGGCCTCCGTATTTATCCTTCCTAAATATCACAAGAAGTTCCCGACACGGTTGCTGATCAGATTCTTCGTGTTCTGTGAATAAATCATCTGGAGCGCGTCTGTGAAGAACCTCCGTTGGAGAAATACCATTACGCAGGTTTAATCTTCTTTTCATTACAGGACTCGTCAATTAATTAAGAATAATTTTGCTTGTAAAGTCATTATTATACGTAGTATTACACAGTTGGAACCTTGCTCGTCTCCTCCATCTCTTTGATTCTTCCAGGTTCACCGTTATCCTCTGGTCTAGGATACCTCTTGAGCAGAATTTTGAGGACTTGTGCGAGTACAGCGAGTAGAAAGACGAAGACGCTGTGGAGAAATTCATCAGTATCAAAGAAAAGAAATAAACGTCAAGAAACAGATCTGCTCACGTCGTACAAGCGAAACCCTGAACGAATCTCGGTCCAGTCGTCGTCGGCCACAGAAAACTTCCATAGATTGAAGCCATGTTTCCCAGGGCATTCACTATAGCGATCGCAATGGCGCGCTTTTCAGCGGGTTGAGCAATGACATTGGAGACCCACTGGAACGATAGAAAGGAATCAGTACACACAGAAACGCGCCTCATGGAAAAATTTTCGAAGACCTACCAGCAAAGTCAGCGGGCAAGCAGCGTAAACTCCTCCAACCGCAAAGCATAGGAAGGCATACTTGGCCTTTTCATTGTCAACAGCGACACAGATGATGAACGAGACCGTCTGGACATCGTGAACAATTTCATCAGTTAAGTCAAGAGCAAGTGGGTTCGTCAACTGGAAATATACCTACAGCTATCAAACAAGCCCCCGTAATAAAGTTGCCTCGTTCCTTCGTTATATCACTCGCAAAGCAAAACGTGAGGATGAAAACAAGAGCAACGGCGTAGATCGGGATAGTCATGTACTGCTTCGTGTAGCCCGTGTAGCCTAATTGGCCAACTAGCTGAGGGATGAAGTATTGAATCGTTTGGGAGCCGGTAGCGAGCATGAACATCAACGCTAACAAGTAGGTACGCCAGTCGACTAAAGCCATCCTTGCAGCTTCCAGGTGGGAGGGAGGAGCAGTGCCGGAAGACGAGTTGCCAGTGTTACCGATTCCCTCCCATTCAAGACGTTGCACAGCTATGAACTGCAAAGAAAGAGAGTAGAGTTCAGTTTATAGGTTCAGTGAGAGGCTTGAGGACGAGGCTTACTTTCTCTTCATCCGTCAAGAATTTGGTCGTAGCAGGCCAATCCGGGAGAATCATCCAAGTAAAGCATGCCACAAAGCAGGAGGCAATGCCCTCAATCAATAAAAGCCATTTCCAGCCTAAGAACAAAAGCAGTTCAGCATGATAGGAAACAAAGGTCGAAAGCCCTATCAACTTGCCTGCGATGCCCCTCTTGCCGTCCAGATTGTCAGTAATGACACCGGCCAACAATCCTGAAAACGCTCCAGACACTGCAGTCGCGGTGTAATAGATTGAGAATCTGGACGTGAATTCAGTGAGTCCCAAGGAAGGGGAGAGGTGTTTCTGCGCTCACCTTCTAGCCAGTTCGTGCTTCTTATACCAGCTACTCAGATAAAACGCCACTCCTGGTGCAAACCCTGCTTCCACGACACCCAAAGAAAATCTGACCCCAGCAAGAGATTGCCAGTCGTTGACGGCAGCCATGGCAGCGGCAATACCTCCCCAAAGAAAGCAGACAGTGGACAGGCTATAGAATGCGGTTATAAATCAACGAAAGCTCCAGTATCGTGGTGGTAAAGAGAGACTGACAAAATACTCGGCCTCACTCTCGTCAGTACCATGTTGAGAGGTACTTCGAATACAACGTATGACACGAAGAAGATAAGCAGTATGATGGAGTATTGATTTGAGGTTAGGCGAAGATCTTCCTCCATGCCCCCTACAATAGCAAAATGAAATGAGTAGGTTGGACGGAGGCCATCAGGGCAAAACTCGCACCTTCTTTGGCATTTCCAATGTTGGCACGGTCAAGGTATGACAACGTGTAAAGAACCCATATTGTCGGGACCTGTGTGGTTACGAAGTGTTAAGCAAGGGAGTACACGTAACTCAAGACAAGACACCACTCACGATCCTGTAGTCAATCTTCCTCACCAACTGCCTCTCCTTCCCACTGCCGGGAGCATACGCCTCTATCGCTTGCGAGAACTCTTCGCGCCATTCTTGAGTTGACTGAAGCGTTGGTTTGTTGGGCCCCATCGCGAAAAAAGCTGGTTAGAGTGAAGTGACGTGGAAGATATGCAGGTGGTAGTCGACGGCGACGTCGAGTGAGAGAGACGTGACGAGCTCGTACGACAGGCACGTAGGAAAACCCTGGTGAGGCAAGGTCTCTTTTTATAGAACAAACCGTCACAAACGATGATGTGCTTGAAAGTTTTTCCTACGCCCCACCTCCATTTTCTGGAGCAATGGTTATCCCCAAAAGTCGTCGGGGTACATAAGCCGCACGACTCCGCACGATGACTGGGAGTACCTGGAGGTACCTGGTAGGAGCCGGTAGACTCTGGTAGGTAAAAGCTTCTGCCCAAAAGATGGAACTGGGAAAGCCCACGGAGCGTATGGACCCGGTTTCAGAATATGGAAAACATGGGGAAACTGGTAGTATGTACGTGGGGCAGGGAGAGCCAAGGTGAGCCCTGAGCCGGACGATTGGGTTGAGCTGAGTCTCTGCTCAGTGCTGGGCACCGTCAGAGTCTAGACTCAATCACGCGATCCAACCGCCTCCCTCAGATGTCATTCCAGGACCAGCGGAAGAATCCAGGAAGAATAGTGGACCGTTCATACTTCCGCCCGGAACATTGTGGTTGAGGAACAAAATGAGGCGTGGGAATTCGCGAGTCCGACTTTCCGGGTCACGTTTCTCGGACGTCCTTCCGGTTAACCTTCGTCGGAAATCCCGTTGTTTTCTCCGAGCTGTCAAGCCTCTGTGCGTGCATTATCCGAGTCTGTCTTCAAGCGCTTCAAAACTAGTTTGAAAGTACTAGATTCTTGCTTCAGCAAAGCTCAGTTCTGCAATGTCAATCCCCGAAACTCTCAAAGACAATCTCACTCTTTCTATCCTCTCCAAAGCCGAAGCAGGCGGCTATGGAATCCTCTCTCAATCGTGTTATGACGCTCAATCCGCTATTGCCCTCGTACGCGCTGCAGAACGTCTTCGTTCGCCAGCTATACTCCAGCTCTTCCCTGTAACCCTCGCTTACGGCGGAGGACCCTTCCTCCAATTTTGCTTGGACGTCGCTCACTCTGCTACGGTGCCCATCGCCGTACATCTAGACCACGCGACTGATACAGAGCATCTGGAACTTGCAATTGGGTTAGCTGAGAAGGGGATTAAGTTTGACTCGATTATGGTGGATGCTAGTCATGCAGAGACGGATGAGGAGAACATTGCGATTGCAAGACCTTGGGTGGAGAGAGCGATTAAGGCTGGAGTAGCTGTCGAGGTTGAGCTGGGAAGATTGGAAGGTGGAGAGGCGGGCTTAAGGATGATAGAGGGCGCGAAGATGACCGAGCCAGGAAATGCAGAGGAGTTTATGAAGGGGTACGTTCTACTCGTTTTCCGTCTATATCACCAGTCCTTACTACTTACATTTCATAGGACTGGCGCACTTATTCTTGCACCATCAATCGGCAATCTCCATGGATCCTACATCCAATCTGGCGGTCCCAAATTCAACCAAGATATCCTCCGCGCTCTACACCAAAAGTTCAAAGGCCGAATTCCTCTTTGCTTACATGGTACAGACGAGTTACCCGATGAACTTTTCCAAGAGTGCATTAAGAATGGTGTTTCAAAGGTACGGTCTTATTCTGCCTGACTTCACTGTCCTTTGTCCAACATGTTCTTTCCCTACAGCTGAACGTCAATTCCTGGGCTCGGGACCCCTACATCGCGTCTCTCTCGGCTTCACTCTCGGCTCCCGACCCTCTTCCTTCAACACAGAATGCCATCAGCCTGAATTATCCTTATCATTCGAAGAAGCCTTTCCCAGATGCTATTGAGGAAGCTACAGAGGTGTTCGCAAAGGTCTGCGAGAGGCTCATGGAGGTATTTGGAAGTGCAGGAAAAGCATGAGCTTTGGTGGAGGCGGCTTACTTTCTGACTCGGAGAGTTAATCAAAGCAATTAGCTATGTATGTATACTAGTCACACGAAATGACAATGCGATGGCCCTTAAAGCACTGTTCATTCTATTTGATGCGACTGCCGATATCAATTCCTATTATGTAGTATGCTTTGCGACAGCGTGTACTATGGACGAGAAGACAGCAGAGCAATACCTTCTGAGAAGTTCAAAATTGGATGCGTTTAGGGGCCAACGAGATCAATGGTTTGGGACCCAACTTGTTATCATATCTTGCGGTAGACTGACGTGTTTCTGCTGTGTGCCTAGATGAGACTCACTTTGCTATATGGTTCCATGGCGTTCAGCTGCATGCGGCTTCGATAGCTTTGATGTCGACGTACCGTCTTCAAATTATGACCAGCTGATCGAAGGCAACTTTCCTTTCTGCTGCAAACGTTAACCTAGGCTGATCAACGCTGAAGACAATTAGACAATAGAATATCGCAAGAATATCTATACAACGTCCAAGTTGTGCAAAGGTATACAGATACAATTTCTTCATCATACGCTACTATGTCCACTGATGATATCTTTCAGCAGCTCAACTTCTCTGCTTCCTTAACCAACCCATTCACTCCCTTCGCTCCCTCAACCGCCTCCTTCTCATACATCCCAATAATATCCACCTTGTCTTTGCTCTTACTCGTCTCATCAAAGACATACCCCAACCACTCCTTGACCAGCTTCCTCGCAAGCTCGATTCCAATAACACGTTGACCCATGCAAAGAATCTGAGCATTGTTTGAGAGAATAGCACGTTCGACAGAGAAAGAGTCGTGTGCGGTGACAGCGCGGATGCTAGGGACTTTGTTGGCTGAGATGGCTACGCCTGTATGTATGAAAACCAAAAGATGCGTCAGCCGAGGTCAAACACAAGTGAAGAGAGAGAAACTCACCCAGCCCAGTTCCACAAATTAACAATGCTCGATCGGCCTCGCCATTAGCAACTTTCTTAGCAGCTGCCACGGCGACGTGGGGATAAGCAGTGGTATCGTCATCCCCTACGCCAACATCGATGATTTCGGTGACACGAAGGTCTTTGGAGAGGTCGGCTTTGAGGGTATCTTTGTATTGCAGGCCAGCGTCCTGCCAATACGAGTCGATTGGAAATCTTCAGATATGGAGAAGATACGTACATCACATCCGACCACAACGCGCCATTTGGGAGTAGAAGGGGAAGGAGGCGACATGGTGTAGTTTATCGTGTAAGTCTAGCCTGGGGAAGTTTAAGGATTGAAGAGCGCTGAGACTCGAAGGTCTTCCGTCAGATTTCCTTAAGCTTCCTCCGAGTTCCTACAGATTCCTACATCTTGAATAATTGGTCCCGATTCTTCCTACCTACGGAACGGTGTTGAGTTGTCCATCGTTTGCTCGCTTGGAAGCTGGAGTGTCGCGACCGCATTCAGATGGAAGTTCGGAGAAAAGAAAGGAGGGTTACTTAACTTACTTCCGGACCCCGTGACCGGATCGGAGTCGTCTTTGTTTGCCGGAAACAAACATCTGTTGCCGGATCCTCCTTCCACATCCGTAAGTATGGCTGGGATGACGAGCACCCATCCAGGTCGTCCATTCCGGCTAAACTTTACTCTTTTTTTAACTTGAAGACTCGTTTATAAGCGCATCGAACTCTGACGTCGAGCACGAAACAACAAAACCATGTCTACAGAAAGAAACCTCGTTCTTATTACTGGAGCTGCAGGTTGGCTGGGCGGTATCGTAAGTACTAGGGTTCTCGCGCATCCTTCTTCACATTATTCATCTCCTTCCATAGCTCTCTTCTGCCCTTATCGCAGACCCAAAAACCCCTAATGTCTCTTTCATCCTCGCCGACATCGTCGAACCAAAAGCTCCAGAGGGAGCCGAGTCCGTTTGCATCAAGGCAGATCTAACAGACCGCGATGAGATAGACAAACTTTTCAACACGAAGTTGGGTATACCTGATACGATTTACTGTTTACATGGGATTATGAGCAGAGGGTCGGAAGATAACTTTGATTTGGGTGTCAAGGTATGTAGCGACTGGGTCAAATTTTGAGTATAAGCCAACCCTTACTTTGAAGGTCAACATCGACTCTATCCGTTACATGCTTGAAGCTGCTCGTACTTACGGGCCCAAGCTTGGCAAGCCAATCAAATTCATCTTCACATCCTCGTTAGCCGTCTATGGGGGTCCTCTCGTGAGTCTCTCTACTCCTCGTCTAACCTCTGTGCATGTCTAGACACCATTTTAGCCCGACGTCATCACTCCTTCTACAATCGCAACCCCAGAAGGCGCCTACGGCATGGGCAAACTGTCCTCCGAACTCCTCGTCAATGAATACTCCCGCCGAAGCTTCATTGACGGCCGTATCATCCGTCTCCCAACTATCGTCGTCCGTCCCGGTGTACCCTCCAACGCTACCTCTGCCTTCATCTCTGGCATCATCCGTGAACCCCTCAAAGGCATCAAAGCCATCTGTCCTATCGGGAATTCGATCGACTCACCTGAACTCGACAAGTTGGCTGCATGGCTAGCTTCACCTGAAACGACCATTAATAACTTTGTCATCGCGAAACATGTACCTGCGGAGAAATTCATGCCTCATACGAGGGTGGTATGTTTACCTGGTTTCACTGCGACGGTTAGAGAGGAGTTGGACGCGTTGAGGAAGGTGGCTGGCGAGGATGCGCTCAAGTTGTTGGAGTTTAAGGATGATCCTATTAACAGGAGGATTGTGTCAAGTTGGCCGGCGAGGTTTGATAATTCTTATGCGTTGGGTCTTGGATTTGTGGCTGATGAGGGTGGCATGGTGCCTATTGTCGAGAGGTTCAAGAAGGATGTGGAAGCTGGGAAGGCATGAGGTGTCGACTATATAGATGATTGTATTTATGTGTATTCTACTATAATTGATGTACATGGTTTCAAACCCGAAGTTAGAGGAGATATACCATAGTCTTGAACTTAAGGTCCGAGAGGGTGCTTTCTAAAATTTGGACATAGATACTTATGAGAGCCGGCATCGTGCTTCCTGAGTTATATTGCTTTGAGCTGAACAACGGCTCACGCGCTCACGATGCGCAGATAAAAAGACTCATTCAAACGATAGACGACGCCAGCAGGATTCGAACCTGCGCCCTCAAAGAGGAACAGATGAATATCCCGAGAGGAAGACCCCCACAACTGAAATTCTAATCTGTCGCCGTAACCACTTGGCTATAGCGCCTTGAGTCGTAGAAGCCACAGTATGTACTGGGTGGGGGTCTGCTAGTAGAATCTAGGAGGAATGAGGGGCTTGCAAAGGACTCAGCAGAAAATTCGTGGGGAAACCGGCGGGCAGAGGCGGGAAGGGGTACGGAGGCAAAAGCCCCTATTCACGAGGGTCGTGATACCGGCGGTACGGAGGCAAAAGGTTTGAAATTGCGAGTCATACTTCGTGTGGGGTCACCGGTATGAAACTACTGGGGCAAAGGGCCATCGCTTCGCGTGGCAAATTACGAGGCCCTTTCACGTAGTCCAACTCAGGTTATGCAGAAGGGAGGGAGAATCGGTGGAAAGCGAGAGGGAAGAAGGGCAGACCGATTTGGCACGCTAGCATGACGTTGTGGTTATTGACGTCAACGGTCCTTGGATCTGGTCCAGACCGAGTCTGGACATTCCGGTTGTCGGGAAAGGCAGAGACCGGCTGTGGCAACGAAAAGGGGTGGAGTTTGAGGTCGTGGTAAAATTTTCGAGGTCGACATAAGTTAACTCGGCCTTTAAGAGGCCTCGTAATCATTCATTGTATATTATTTTACAGATACATAGATTTGGACATCAGACTCAAACGACCCAAGCTGCTTTTAGTTCATCCTCTTCCTAAACAACACCTTCGTCTTTTGATTCGGAATAACTGCACCAGAGAAGAACGTAGGTTCTGGTACTTCTTTGCTAAATCCCTCGAGCTTCACGTCGTAAGTCAGGAGAGTATGTGCGAGGAGTGTTTTCAACTCGTTTACGGCGAAGAAACGACCGGGGCTGGCAATTTACGTGTGAGACGAGCAAGGAACGAGACCGAGTAAAACAAGGAATAAGGGTTGGAATTAAACAAGCAAGGAAACAGAGGCGCATATGGTTATGATGGATGAGTAGATGAATATAGTATCGAGGCTCAAGTGCTCACCAGGCATGCCTCCCAGTACCAAAAAAGAAATAATCCGAATTGGGAGTGATCATTTGGTGCTTGATGCTACCTTTCTCCTCAATAACTCGCATATCTGAGAACCGGAATGGTTTGAACTCGTTTGGGTCTTCGTAGTGGCGCTTTACATCAGGATTGAGAAAGGGTTTAGTTGAGATGAAGTTGGTTGAATTGGTTGAGAGAATACAGGACACGGCATGAAAGTAAGGAACTTAGGACACACCTCGTCGTGATGCATAGCCCATACTGGAATGGACACAAAGGATCCAGCTGGTAAACGTGTCCCATCGGAGAAGGTAAAGTCTTTCATGACTTTACGTTCAGAGGTCACTATATGCCAATCAATCAACGTTAAAGGTCGCATTCTCGTCGCATTTGATACCTGTTATGTTCTAGAGTACAGGAGAAGAGTAGGTACTCACATTCACTTAACCCAACCATTCTGACGACTTCCTTCATGAAACTATCTATCTTGCGGAGGTAGCCCATGGAAACTTTGTTCCATCCGTGTTCTTCAACGACGGCGACGATTTCATCTCGGAGAGCTTTGATGACTGAGTCTGGTTGGACTGCCAGGTAGTAGAGGACGCTGGCGAAGGACTTTTGAATTTATGGCATTTATCATTATTTAGGATTAGAGTATCAGAGAACCAGGATAGTGAGAAGGAAGGAGATGAGGACGTACTATGCTCTAGAGATTGTCATTGATGCGGTTGAGGTTTAGCAACTTCTAATAAGCGCCAACAAGAAGAATGTAGTAAAGAAACGCACCGTTGTGTGTATAGCAGCCATATTAATATTCACAAGACGCATTGCGATATCTTCCGTCGTACGATATTTTCCTCCGGGATTTTCATCCAAGAGCCATGATACGAGGTCGTTCTAGAGTATACACGTGTACCGTTAAGCTCAGATCCCACTGCTTAGAAGAAACTAATGCTCACAGGTTTATCTTCCCAATCCCGTCCATACTGATCCTGTTTATCTAGTCGATCTTGAATTATATGTCCTATATGCCGATGTGCGCGCCGTGTAACGGTTTCTTTAGGGCTGAGGAGGTTGCCGACGATCCTGGACACAAGGTAGTCAATAGGGTATGTTATAACTCTCATTCCTTGTTCCATCCTCACGGTTTCAGAATATCTGGAAACAAATTGATGATAGCTGCCCTTGAAAAAACTCTAACGGTGAATTGGATATTGAGGTCTATCCAGTCTGGGTCGCGGCCTACGAAGAGGAAAGGGCCGGGATCAGGGTTGAGGCTGAGGGAATCATTGCAGAATAAATCAAGAGTACGTACAGAGTGGAAGTCCGACAAATAGACGATTGGTAGTCCTGCAAACGATTCTCAGGATTATGTCGTATGCGTTTATGGAAGTCCAGTCTGACCAGAAGTTGTAAGGCCCAAAAATTGAAAGTTGAACTAATGTGATTCTGAGTACCCACCATCAGTCACAGGAATCTCCTCACTAAAAGCAGTGATGATCTCGTCTCGTACGTCACTATAGCGAGTTGAGAGGCTCCTGGTAAGAGCATTTCGAACGACGTTGACGTGGTACAGATGTTCGCGGTGGGTTTTGCCTAGGGTGTAGTCGATTTGGATGCTCTGAAAGAATTGATGGATTATGGATAAAATATATATGTTCGAATGCGATCACACTCGGCATCTGTCGGGACTGACCTCGTTAACAGCCTCATCAAAAGATAAGTACTCGTCCGAAGCTTTCTTGATGTCGTTCACCAAGTCTGGACCGGTAGCGACGACGGCCCAACGGTTAGGAATACGGATTTTGAAGGCTCTTCCATGGTACTGTTCAAAATCGAAATCATTGAATGATTAGCTCTGGCAATGTCACCGAGGAGTGTCGGAAGCACCTTCTCATACCCCACCTTGACCAACTCTCGTGCATGCTTGACGTACCGCATTCTACTGAAGGAGGAGCTGAGAAGTCCGCTCGGTCCGACTGTAGGTATTCCATCCAACTAGTGGGTAGATTAAGCATGAAAAGCGGTGGTAAGTACCACGGATTACCACATACTTTAGCCATCTCGAGATGAGTGCGCCATAGCTTGGAGACAAGGAAGAGAATGCCCAAGCTAGCGAGCAGAACGGGGACGTTCAAGGTGGTATCGGTACTTGGACTTGACATCGTGGTTGATTAGGATGCCTGAAGAGGTGTGCGAGGGAGAGTTGACCCACTACTTATGTGGAACCCCTGTCAAAGGGCTTTAGTCAGCGGTTTCCGAGAGAAGACACGAACATGTGGAGGATATTTCTGTCAAACTTCCGAGAATGCTTTGTTCAATGCTTTCGCTTCCCACGCCGAAATACAAAGATATCCGCTCGGCAGAAAGGCGTACAGAAACATCTTATATCAGTACAATAATGTCGTCTATCCGCTCGACGGATAGATCACATCACTACTACTGATATAAGATATATCTGTAAAAAAGTGTGTTTCTGTATGCCTTTCTGCCGAGCGGATATTTTTGTATTTTCGGCGTGAGAGTCTGGCTCATCTGAGAAGAACTCCGAGGAGGGGCGGGACAGCCCCTATCTATCCAAAATTGGTAGTACTTATCGCGGAGGTAAAACTGTACATTTCAAATAGGGGTCATTATTGACAATGGCGTTCACATCGACTAGCAGTGACCATGCTACCCACCGGCTTAAGCCTTACGATGTAAAGAAAGCGAACTCAAGTTGAGACTCTTCTGCCTGAGACTGCCTCCGCCTTCTTCCAAGTCGGCGGCTCTTAGGCCCCTTGCATGGACGACTTTAGGTTTGTA
>JAACJM010000378.1:0-59755 GCA_013368315.1 Tetrapyrgos nigripes
AAAATGGAGCTTGGAGCACCTATGATCTGTATGTATCTATTAGATAATCCATGTTGAGCAGGCTATGTTCTATATACGTAGCGGCAACTGCATACTTACCTGGGGATGTAAAAGTGCTTTGTTAGAGCGGTTTAGAGCGATGAGTGTTTAAGGAAAATCCTTATTCTTGTAGGGCAATCTACAAGCCCTTATATACTGTTCTAGATAATACATGTGACTACTTATCTAAAAACTACTGATGTAAGTAAGCGTAACTAACTAGATTACTATCTAATCTAATGTTGATGGCTGCTTACTAATTCGCCAATTCAACACTCCCCCTTGCTAAGCTGCACCATTAGTGCGCGTAAGCATAAAGGCGCTATAAGCAGCTGAGGTTCATCTTCGTTAGTTGAGATACGTTGTATCATGGTTCTATGATACATTGTACCAAGGTTCTATAATACGTTATACCAAGGCTCAACTAATGTAAAACTGAAGTCCTAGTTGTGATCTAAACTTCTCGAATTTTTGTCTGCCAAGGTTCTTTGTAAACATATCAGCAGGATTATCGCTTCCTTCTATGAACTTTATTGTTACGTTCTCGTTTGCTACATGTTCACGAATAAAGTGATATTTGACAGCAATGTGTTTTGAAAGTTGTTCAGTAACAGGATTGGATGCGATGAATATAGATCCTTGATTGTCCCCATAGATATCGATAGCTTTCATCTCGATGTTAAGTTCTTTTAAGAGAGCTTTTATCCAGATGACTTGACGACTACAGTCGCTAAGTGCCATATACTCAGCTTTGGTAGAGCTTAACGCGGTTGTGGTTTGAGCTCTAGAGGCCCAGTAGAAAGTTCCATGGGCTAACGTTAGGAAGAAACCAGTATGTGATCGATGATCGTTTGGGTCTGATGCCCAATCAGAGTCTGTGTATGCAGCAAGACCAGTTCCTAATGGATCTGACTCAGTGATCTTTTTCTTGGATCCGTCATACACTAATGTGTAGTGTCGAGTACCTAGAAGGTAATGGCAAATCCAGAGAGCTTTAGCTAAATGATCATCTGAAGGGTTTGCAGCGTGCTGTGCCATTTTGGTAACAGTGAAGGCTATGTCAGGACGAGTTCCTAACATGATGTAAAGAAGCGACCTGATGACAGTTTGGTATTTCTGTCGAAGGACTGGGTCAGCTGGGGCTTTGTTTTTTATAGGATAATATCCTGCAGGTAATGGAGTAGCAGAAGCTTTCGCATTTTGCATACCACATCGTTCTAATACCTTTTCAAGGTAGGTGCATTGATCAAGATAGATTTTGCTGCCTTTCCTGACGATGTTCATCCTAAGAAATTCTTTGGCATCGCCAAGATCCCTGCATTCCCATTTCTTCATAAATTTCGCCTTTAGTTTGAGCACTAGCTGTTTGTCTACTCCACAGAATAGGGCATCATCAACGTAGACGATGGCAATGACAATGTAACCATTCTGATTATATACGAAGATTCCGGCATCAGAGTTGATTCGCTTGAAATCAAGCTCTGCCATGGACTTGTCGAGACCTTTCCACCAAGCAAGACCAGCTTGCTTAAGTCCATATAGAGCGTGAAGTAGCCGAATGACTTTGCGTTCTTTTCCAGGTTCTATAAAACCTTCCGGTTGTTCCATATAGATCTCTTCTTCGAGTATGCCATAAAGATAGGCACTACGAACATCGACACCTGAGATGTGCCAATTATTGAGGGCGGCCAATGCAAAGATAAGGTGCACCGTCTCGAAGCGAACAACTGGAGAGAAGACTTGATTGAAGTCTAGACCTTCAATCTGTGAGAAACCTTTAGCGACGAGTCTCGCCTTCTTACGACCATCAGTTTTGATGTCAAAGACCCATCAGTTTTTTATGACTTTCCTATTCTCAGGACGATCTACAAGTTGGAAAGTTTCGCGCCTGCGAAGTACCTCTAGCTCTTCACGGCAAGCGATTTTCCATTCCTCTTGCTCTTTATCTGGTAAGAGCGATATTTCTCGGAGTGTCCATTCGCAGGGAGATTTTGAGTCAATTGCATTATTAAGCAAGAGATTTATCATCTGTACTCCCCCTTCCCGGCATAGTTGTGCCTGATCTTCTAAAAGATCGTTTCCATCTGTAGTAGATGCAGAATTCTCATCGTTTGATGTGGACGAATGTGGCCTGAGACCTTCATCAGCGTCTCCTGAGTCACTTTGTCCTGCGGAACTAGGACCGGGATCCTGTGGTTCTGCGGCTGCAGTCCTGTGTGGCTGGTTTAGCTCTCGCCATGCCTCATGTTCTCTTGCGGCTCTATCAGTGTCGTGTTTATCAGTTGCGACCTGTTTATCTGCATCGTGTGCACGCATGCCAGGGGGCCGAGTGCTCCCCTGTCTCCAGGCTTGGTTAGAGTCTGGTACAAATGTTTTCGGTGCTCTCCTTTCACGTTGAGTTCGTCTAGGTGCAGGAGGCAGATTCGGTGATTGCCTTAGTCGTCTCGGAGGTGTCTGTGGAAGCTGAGGTGGTGTTTCAGGTTCAGATTCAGATCTCGGGGGCGGTGTTTCTGGTGGCGATCTCCGCAGACTCTGTCTGCTAGCATCGTCATGCCAAACATCAGGTCTCCTTGTGGAAGGTGCATTGGTTGGTATGTAAAAATGTTCGTCTTCATCTTCGCCGAACATTTGAGGAACATCCTCATTAGGATCGTTTGGAACGTCTTTCGACATTATAGGAAGTCGTTTCGAGTTTGTTGTGCTTTTGTCACAACGAGGAAACAAAGTTTCATCAAAAACTGCCTGTGGTGCAGTGAATAATGCATTGTTCTTTCTCATGAATAGATCACCATGTCTGCCTGGGGCAGGACCAAGATAGGTCATGAGTTCTGTTTTGGAAGCGAGTTTGTTCTTTCAAATTTTCGCTGGAACGAAGACATATGCTCCGCAGCCAAGTACACGTAAGTGGTCCATACGAGGCTTTTTCTTTTCCAGAACTTCATATGGTGTTATCCAGTCATGTCACCGCATCGGAGTGCGTGTATACAAATACACTGCATCTGTAACACAAAATTCCCACCAGCTATCAGGAAGACATGTGTGTTTGCGCATCGCCTCAGCTTTATCCATTATAGTGCACATAAGACGCTCAGCACGACCATTTTGTTAGGGGGTGTATGGCGCGCTTTGTAGGATCTTGATGCCTTTGTCTTTTAACATTTCGATGAAGGCACCTTTGATATATTCTCCCCCTGCATCGGACATCCATTGTTTGACTTTAGCCTTGTATCGGTTCTCAACCATGGCGAGTTACGTGAACCAGCGTTTTCTTATTGTTTAATAGAAAAGCCCATGCGTTAGATGTAAAGTCGTCCAAGAAGATTATCATATAATTGAATTTATGATACGATTCAGTGGGGAATTCTTTTAGATCCAAATGGATTAATTCAAAGGGACGCGACGCCTGTCTTTCTGATGGTGGGTAAACTCGTTGTGGTGTTTTACCTTCGAGACATCCGCGGCAAATAGGTGGTTGTAATGGAATATTGAATTCTGGCCAGCCGTTGGTATGTTTTCGAAGATGTTTGAGAACATCACGAGAAGGATGACCAGCGCATTGATGTGCTAAGTCAAAGTTGATTTCGTAAATCATAGCGTCTGCCAAGGAGGCGACGTCAGTTTTGGTGTGAGGAAGATAGTAAATAGTGTCTTCTGGTGATCGTTTGGTAAATGTCAACCAACGACGACACATTAATTGTCCATCTTCATCTGTCATTTTGTCATGTTTCATCAGCATGATCATTTTGTCTGATCCATGAACTGTCACTCTGTCTGACTGTAGGAATGTACCAAGTGATAGTAGACGTTGGTTTAAATCGGCAACGTAGTAAACAGGAGCAACTTTGAAGTAGCGTGCTCCCTGTTGTATGATGACAGTACCAGCAGTGTTGGTTTTGGTAACTCCATTTGCAGTTTGAATGGAGATTGGATCTACTTTATGTGACTCAACAAAGTCGGTTAAGTCAAAAGTGTAATGAGCAGATGCTCCAGAGTCGAGTAACCAGGCGTTGTCATAATGTTTCTGGTTGATGAGAGTTTTCTTTCCCTTGCAATTCACACAAGATGAATAATAAGTCCCACAGGGACATAATATATTGGGTACATTATAAATAGAGGGGCTAATAGAGCCCAGAGGAGCGGTATGTATAAATATGTTACAAGCATGTGATAATAAATTACATGCGACCGGGCTCATCATCTGCACTGTATAGGATGTGTCAGATACTCTATTCACAATGGAAGAGAAAGAGGGTGTGGCGTACCTGTGGTACCTGCCATCATTCCAACTCTCGGAAATCATCTCTTCCTCAGAGTCAGACCCGAGGAATATAACGTCCATATCTGGAGAACTCGACGGTTGTGTTATGAGGTCCGGTAGAGAGTCGGCATCCGAATTGGAAGCATGCGGGGATGTGGAGATTTCCTCGAATAAGGGGGTAACCGACTGCGCTTGGCTCCACCCCGATGAATTGGAGTTGCTCATCTGGTCGAGGTCCCTGTCGAGGTCCTCGAGACCATCGTTGTACTCCCTGTCGAACTCCCCCAAATACCACCTTTGAGTCATTTCGTCAGTGATCACCTGCATACGCTCCTCGAGCGTTTTGGAGTTGGGATTGACGTTCTCCTTGTCGGAATCCTCCATGTCGACGAGACCGGCCTCCCACATTCTGAGGCACTTGGTTGACTCCTCCTTTTCCCTCTCGAACTGCTCTGAGTCCATACTCCCTGCGTTGGAAACGAGGCTGTCTGACAGCCTGTCCATCTCCTCGGCCATTTCGGTGTCGTCGTCCGTTCCCACGCACTCGTCGTATTTCCACCCGAAGTTGTTCCATGCCTCCTCTTGCTGTGGAGTACCCCAGTTGGCGGCACCCCAACTGTCGGAGACAGGTTTGTTGTTGTGAATGGCGAACCAGTGGTCGTCATCATGAGTGGGGTTAGAATCGGTGTGGGAGAAACCAGGAGGATAGGGGGCAACGAGGTTTTGCCAATAGTATCGTTCCATGAAGGAATGACCATCGGAGATGATAGAAGGACAAGGGAGAGAGGTAGAGGCTTCAGAATGAGACAGTTCAAGGTCTTTGAGGAGCTCACCAGTTGGCTTAATCCCATTGTCACGAGCGGTTTTAAAGGCATTCTGGACAGATGAGAAAAATCCGTCAAAAGGCTTTACCGTCTCGCTAAAGAAGGGTTTACGCACATCTTTGGTAGAGGGTTCCGTGACCATGATGGTCGGGGTTTCCTTGACAAACTTTGCAGCATGTATGACGTGTGAGTGTCCTAATTTAATAGGACCCATACTCTGGGCTTGTTGCTTCTGGCGTGTTTGTTCACCAGCGCGTTTTCCGCGGCCTCACCAGTTGCCACGTCCTCAGCCTTTGCCTCTCCAAGCGCTGCTGCCGCCTTTATGGCACTGCTGCTGCTGTTCCTCGAAGACAGGAGGTTTGCCTTTGTGTTTGATTGCTGTGATTTTGGTGGCGTTGGCAGATTGAGCTTTCTTTCTGCCACGAGCTTCCCAGGTGTTAACGACATGAGTTCGGAGACTATCGAGCGTAGGACTCCGCGCCATACCAGTACTGTACGGTTTGTACTGGTACCATACAACGGATACGGTCCGGTACCGTATGTGACTTTCTGATCAAGAAATACGGGGTTGTACGGTACGGGTTCAGCCCGTATATAACTGTCTTCTTTATGGCCGTATTACGGGTTTTACGGTATACGGGTCGGTCAAGCCTTGGTGACGAGTTTTGTATCGATTTTTTGACCGTTTTGCTTAGTTTGGGTAATTTCTCATAAATAAAGTGCTTGCCATACTGCAAAATTCAAGCCCGGAGAGCATCTTCGAGCAAATTCTGATGAACAATGGTCTTGATGCAGTATTGTTCAGATGTCAATGAGATGCGAAGTCAAGTGAAAACTTTCAGAAAGCCATCTTGGTGAGCACAACCTCGATTTTTGTCCTCCTACTAACTTGTATAGCTCTCAAGATCAGCACGAAGCCGCTAGAAGGTAAGTCTTCTTTATAATTTTCCTCAGCTGCACCAGTACAGACCCGTATCCAGTATTACTGCCATACCCGTACCCGCCCAGTACCGTACAGGCTTCGAAATGAACCAGTACGATTACGGGTACGGGTATACCGTACCAGTACTGAGCCCGTAAAATTTACGGGCGTACCAGTATTACTGGACGGTGCGGAGCCCTAATCAAGCGTCTCATTTTCAAAGTCATCAATGTCGTCCTGAGTGATTCTGGCAATGATGTAGGCATAGATGTCAGGAGGGAGTTTGTTGATAATGATCATGTATTGGAGATACATGGGGATTTCAGTGTTGGCGCCTGCATTAGTGATACGAGTTAGGTACATCTTGATGAGATCAATCGCAGCACTGGGATGAGCGTTACGTGGGATCTCAACGTTCATAGCACGTTTGAAGTTTTGAAAGACTTCAGCAGCTCCAGGCGTACCATAGAGGTTCTTGAGAGTGTCCCACATAACTCTAGCGGTGGTGATATTTTTGATTTTGGCACCGATGGCTTGAGTGACACGGAGTTTGATGACACCCATGGCTTTGTCGTTATCTTTTTCCCAATCAGCAACACTACCGCTCGCAGCAGCAATGAAGTGAGGGGAAGGACTACCAGCGTCAGATCCTTCGTCATCTGTAGCAGCGGCAGCAGCAGCAGCAGTGGTGCCACCAGTGGTTCCAGCAGGAGCTGCGGGAGCACAAGGAGCTGCAGGAGGAGCTGGTACAGGAGATGTGGATCCGACAATCTGGATTTCTCCAGGTTTGAGGGTATTGAGGACATAGGCGATGCCCTGAGATTGAAGCCAAGATTTGGATTTACTAGCCCAAAGGGTATAGTTCGGTCCAGTGAGTTCTGGAATGGTGGACATAAAACTTGATCCGGAAGACATTTCAAATGTGATCTGGGGATATAATCAAACTGTCAGCATAACATCCTATATGCAAGATAAGCAGCGGCGTTAAGGACGCGCCATAAAAATAAATTGAAAGCTGTGGCTAGCGCGCTTATGACAGTGATTATTCCCAGTGTGCATTATATCAGCTTGCAGCCATGAAGGCGCTACTGAGCACATACAGCAGCCATGAAGGCGCATGTAACGAACTTCTGACACAAAGGGCGATGTTCAAGCAGCCGCAGGGGCGCTACCAGGTATTACGCAGTCTAGGATGGCTGCCAGTGATGGCGCGATGTCCTGGGCTTGCGGGGCCCATAACCTGTTGAGCAGGCTATGTTCTATATACGTAGCGGCAACTGCATACTTACCTGGGGATGTAAAAGTGCTTTGTTAGAGCGGTTTAGAGCGATGAGTGTTTAAGGGAAATCCTTATTCTTGTAGGGCAATCTACAAGCCCTTATATACTGTTCTAGATAATACATGTGGCTACTTATCTAAAAACTACTGATGTAAGTAAGCATAACTAACTAGATTACTATCTAATCTAATGTTGATGGCTGCTTACTAATTTGCCAATTCAACAATCCAGACCATTATACCAGCCATAAGTTTAAAGCATTCTATTGGAAAAACTTTGTGAATGAGGTTCAAAAGCATTGGGATCAATCTGAAAATGAATCAACTCCAAAGCAGAAGGTAATCATTCTCAAAAAACACAATGGAGTGATTGCACTATCTCAAGTATATGATTATATATATAGACCATCACACTTAGAAGATATGTGCCTATATGACTGGATTCAATTATGTGAGAGAGTTAAAGCTCCAAAGAAATCTCAAACTAAACTTACCACAGAGCCTGTAGCAGAACAGTATGATGCAAATGAGCTGTTTGAAGCAGAAACTACACTATCTGACTCTGACCTCGATGATATTGAATCTGATACTGAGGCTGAGCTGCAGGAGAATGAGTATTCGCAGTGTCCTAAACCACTTGAAAGAGCAGATTTACCAAAGAACATGTTTCCGTTTCTTGCTGGTCATCCCTTGGCTGACTCTCATGTATTGAAAGTTGCATCTGAAAGGCAATGACTTGTACCCAATTTTATAGGAGGAGTACTTCCTAGAGCTGATTGTGGTAGTCGTGAATATTACTGCTGTGTTATGCTGACATTTTTCAAACCTTGGCGCAGTGGTGAAAGTCTCAAGGACATGGATCAATCATGGGACAGTACTTTTGAGAACTTTGAATTTTCTCCACGTCAAAAAGAGGTATTAAAAAACTTTCAAGTTTGTTATGAATGCTTAGATGCAAGAGATGACTATAATGCCCAACAAAAAACAATGAGTGGGGATACTGATAATATTCATATCCCAGAGTATGATGATGGACTTGATTGTGATATTCTGGATGTGTCAGCTGATCCCTTAATAAACGGAGAAAGTGGACCTCTGGAGAAGCGCAGGCAAGAGCATATGAATGAAATGAAAGATATGTTGACAGGGATGGGATGGAACGAAACCTTGCATGATCGTAGGCTTCATATTCCAGCAGAATTCAATCCTGAGACTGACAGAAGTGTACATTCTTGGCGGCTTCAAATAAATAAAATGAGACAAGCTATTCTTGATGAAAGGCATAAACCAAAAAATAGCTCAAACAACAACAGTAAATTTCCTAATAAATTTCCCAACCAAGTAGAGATACTAGACAAAACTGCCTTTGAGCAAAATACAAGAAAAGGTCAAACTCAGGATCTTATAGATCAAATAGCACGTGAATTTCAATTTGAGAATAATATAGAACAAGACAGAGCATTCAGAATCATAGCAAATCATGCAGTCAGTCCATGTCCTCAACAGTTAAAGATGTACATTGGTGGAATGGGTGGTACAGGCAAATCAACTGTATTACGAGCATTGCGTAAGTTCTTTGCAGAAAGAAACGAAAGTTATTGTATGCTAGTTGTTGCACCCACTGGAAACGCTGCAGCCTTGTTAGCAGGCTCAACATATCACTATATGTTTGGAATCAACTCAAAATCCGAAGGTGAATTCCATTCGACATCTATGTCACAAATCTGTTCATGATTAGAAGGTGTGAATTACATTTTTCTTGATGAGGTTTCCATGTTATCATGCAAAGATATGTATAAGATTAGTGCAAAATTGGCAACAGCTCTAAACTTGGCTCACCTTCCATTTGGTGGAATGAATATGATCTTTGCAGGTGATTTCAGTCAACTTCCTCCTGCGATTGGTGGTGAAGGTGTGGCTTTGTATAGTCATTCCATTGGTTCTTCACCCAAATCAAAGTCTGATCAAGAAAGCTCAATAGGACAGCATTTATGGCACCAGATAACTACAGTTGTTATGCTGAGAAAAAACATGCGACAGACTCAGACATCAGACAGAGATACCATGTACAGAACAGCATTGGAGAACATGAGGTATAGGTCATGTACACCTCAAGACACTACATTTTTGCGTAGCTTGATTGCAAGTCCCCATAACTCAACGAAATCACTTAGAGAAGAAAATTTCCGGAATACTCCAATATTTCTTACTTATAACAAGCACAAGGATGTTGTCAACAGACTAGGCACTGAGAGATTTGCTGCTGAGACTGGACAGAAATTGACATCATTCTATTCTGAGGATGAGCATATTGTTGATGACATTCCAGAGCATGAAAAACAATCCAGGAAACGACGCAAGTCAAGGAAGTTTAAGGTGAATAATAGCATTCAAAATCAATTGTGGAATCAGCCACACTCCTATAGTGATAAACAAACTCCTGGTAGATTGGATTTATGTCTTGGAATGCCCGTGATGATCAGATTTAATAGTGCAACTGAGTTATGCATCACTAAAGGACAAGAAGGCCATGTACATGGTTGGAAATCAAAAAAAGGGAAACATGGCAAGCCTGTATTAGATGTTTTATTTATTAAACTTCATAACCCACCTAAACCTCCATCTCCAATTCAGTTTGATGGTTTACCAGAGAATGTTGTACCCATTACAAGAAATACTGTCCGAATTGAGTGTAAACTAGCAGATGATTCTGAAATTACTATTTCACGCCAACAAGTTGAAGTTCTCCCAAACTTTGCTATGACTGATTTTGCCTCCCAAGGAAAAACTAGAGACTGGAATGTTGTAGACATCAATAATAGCAAAGATTTCAGAGCTATCTATACTGCACTATCACGAAGTGCCTGTGCTAATCAAACACTGATTCTTCAAGGTTTTAATACAAGTTTACTGACAGGTGGTCTGAGGAATAAGGGAGGATATAGACAAGAATTGAGAGAATTAGAGATTTTGGATGAAATAACAAGACTAAAATACTCAAGTCAGCTACCAGTCTCTGTCGTTGGTGATCGCCGTTCAAGTCTAATTAAGTCATTCAGAAATTGGAAAGGCCCAAACTTTGTCCCTTCTAATGTACATGAGTCAATTCAATGGAATGAAGCTGACCCACTCCCCGACACATTAGAGCCTGCAGAAACATGGCACATTATTGAAGATGACAAATCACCTCAGAAACAAAAAGGAAGACAAATAAAGGGAAATTTCAAACCAGCACAAGGAGCAGCAGAACAACCATTACAGTCAACTCTGAAAAGAAAAGACAGCAGCCAAGAAACTTAAAAGCCAACATGTTTCATTGTTGATCCCTAGTACTGTTGGACATCATGCCTTTCTGGATTGGGATAATAACAGCTGTGCTTATGACTCAGCCATCATGCTTCTCTATCATTTGTACTCCTACTATTACTTGAAGTTTACAAATGAATCAATTCATTTTATCCAGATTCCAATGACAGAATTGCTACATGCTTTTCGATCTCAAGTATTAGATCTGACCCAACCTAGAGAACGACTAAGACATAGTTTGCATCACATCAGTCCAACAACTTTCTCTTATGGCATGTACGTAGATGTCCGGGAAGTGCTATATAATCTAACACAATCTGATTCTGCCTTCAGGAGAAAAAAAGTTGTCTGTGATAATGGCCATGTTCATAAACCATGGAAAAACAGTACAAGTTTGCTTCTTGACTGTACAACTCGTACATATCCCTCAATTCAAGCATGGATTAATAATTATGTAGAGCCTTTTTCGTTCAAATGCCGAATGTGCTATTCAGATCTCTTCATGGTTTATGAATTTCTTAGATTTCCTGAATTCTTCTTGATATCTATTCCAGGAGAGTCATCAATGCAGATTGAAAAGGTCATAAATTTAACGGTAAATCAAGAACAAAAAAGTTACAGTCTCAAAGCAATAATCTATTTCGGAGCTATTCACTTCATTCTTAGGATTCTGTCCAATGAAGAAGATTGGATATACGATGGCATCAAGTATGGTTTACCACAATGATCCAATACTGAAGATACTGAGGATGCGTCAATGAATTACTTTCAAGACAAAAAGGCAGCACTCGCACTTTATGTAACTTCTATCTAGCTATGAGTATATACAAATAATAACTCTTTATGGAAATGTACTACTTGGCAAATATGGGCCTCGTTATTGCCACGCGAAGCGGTGGCCCACAAGGACTTCATTAGACGAATCGGCGACTCAGATAAGCTAGGTTTTCCGCTAGAAAGGAGAAATGAGTACTCAGTGTAGAGTACTCGAGGAACCAACAACTGGTTATATACTAGTTGTTGGGGTTTGCCTGAGGGCTTCGCCCGAGAGGTTCGGCACAAGCGGCAAAGCACGTGATTTGAAACGTGATTGCTTGCGAGACGCGTCGCGATCGGGATAAGGATGTGAAAGGGTTTCCAGAAAGGAAACCCAAAGAAAGAACCTCTTGGGACAAGACCTGAGCTTCCAGGGTCCAGAAGACGAAATCTTAAGCCATCTGGAGCACCCAAAACGAGTGGAGCTCCAACGCACAGATGCCTAAGATAGTAGGCAGCTGGACCCCCAGAAGATAGGGCTGCGCGCCGTACCGTAATCGTACGGTTTGTACGGGTAGCGTATGATAGTACGGGCCCGTACCGTAAAAGCCATTTGACCAAATTTGTACGGCCGTATTTGGTACTGCCGTTGTACGGGTTTGTACGGGTACGGGTTCGGTAATGCCTCGGCCAATAAATTGCTCACCTTTTTTGCTGAATTCTTGCCCAACAGTGTCAGCCGCTATCCAAAACCGTCCAATTCCATACCAAATTCAAGCTTGCCACCCTCATCTGGATGAATTTATGCCAAAATGGCGGTCAAAGCAAGGGTAATGACCACTTACTTAGATGTCGCAAAGACCAAAAAGGTAAGCAAACCACCTACAGACGACCAGTAACATGTACTTACCGTCTGATATGGATGTAGACGTCTCATACGATGGCAGAAGAGGTGCTAGAGGCCCTCACTTCATGACAATAGTGAGTAAAATATATATTCTACACCGTAAACCCGTACTGACCGTAATACTGCCGTACCTATACCCGTACCGTACTGTATACGATTTTTTCAACCAGTATTGACCCAGTACAAAATACGGGGATACCAGTAATACTGGATGGTGCGCAGCCCTACCAGAAGAGCGCAGCGAGAACAACAGGCAAACGAGATTAAATAAACACATCATTCATTGATCAAGATACAAAAGGGTATGTATGTAGTACAAAAAGTACTGGTCAAGAAATACAAAAATATTTATACAGCAATTGCAGTTTAATCATATAAAGTCATTTGGGGTACAAGAAAGTCCAGAGGCAACGTTCTCAATCATAGCATTAGAAATAGACAGTTTTTTATGATAGTCTTCAATGGCCTTCTTCACCTTTTCCAACTCCATGGCCTTGTGAATGACAACAGGCACGATCTCAACAATACAACACCAATACAGAAGAAACGCAAGCAACGTCCAACCACCGACAGCTGCCACATACTCCGGTGCAAGTCCGAGGGAGAGAAGGTGAACTGCACTGCCGATCCTGAAACTATGACCAAGGACATCGCATATACATTCCCTGGTCCAGATATCAAAACATAGCTCAAGGAATTTGTCCTTGACCATATGCCGAGGGTTGCCAAGGGGGTTCAGAATTTTATTTTATTACATGATGCCTAAAAATTTTTTAACGGTCTCTGAGGCTTGACCGACTGAGCGCTCCTGCCATATATGGAAGGGGGTCATATGACTAAGCAGCCACGTGTCAGATTGCAGTCGAGTCACTAGTACTGCTGCCTGTTGTAAGACCTCTCTCCTTTGCATACCTTGCAGTTCCATCCCCAGGGAACCATTGTACATGGACAGTTCACATGTCCATTGACAATGGGAATCTATGATAGTATGAGTGATATAATTGATGGAGATTACACTTGGGGTTATGCTGAAAGAAGACTCACAGTGTTAAGGTCAGGGAGTTCATTGTCCAAGTCAATCATGGTTCCAATGTGCTTGAAAGAGACTAGAGCATGACGCATATATGTCAATTGGTATGGTAGAAAATTTCCACCAATCAGAAGAGAGTAATAAGTCAGCCTGACACATCAGGCTTCAGTCAAGAGTCAGTACATATGACACCTATGCTATTTCGTGCTTTTGACAGCTGCTTTGCGAGTTATATGGGTCTCACAAATCACTGTAACATTGAGAATACTCAAAATTGCACATATTTCCTCCTCAAAGCCTCGAAAAATTTTAAGTCACCAAAATTTTTTAGTGGCCTCGACCACTTGACTGACCGACCTCCAGAGTGTGCTGGTCCGCATTCCCGGAAACCCCTTGAGGGTTGCCCTGTTCATCCATATATCTGAATAGTGAATAAGACTTGGGCACATCCTTGTTAACATTGAGGTGGAGGGCTAAAGCCTTGAGTCCACAAATGTCTTCTGGATTGTCAATGAGGCCAGAGACAATGATGTCAGCTCTGTTACCATGTGTCGTTTTGGTCCAGGGTAAATGGAAAGAAACAGCACAAGTACCATCTGGTTGCTGAAAGTGATGGAAAGCAGTTTCACCAGTGACATGGAATTTTGGGTCAAACTTTGTCTCTGATGGTATCATTGTCACGAATTGCACCCCGCCTATTCATTTCTTTTCTATTCTTTTCCTTTTTACCACTCATTTCCCACTCTATTTACTTTTAACCCCATAAACATCAACTGTTTCCCATCATTGTCTATAGTTACCATCTTCCCAGATCTATGACTCACATACTTATCTCCTCTGCTCTTACCATCTTCCCAGATCTATGACTCGCATACTTATCTCCTCCGCTTTCTATCTCCACGGACGTTCCCACTGTTAATCATTCTTTATGATCCAGTACCTTCATCTATCCATATTTAACTTATTATTCTCTCATCCTTGACATCTCCGCATGGTACCGTTTATTATTACCTACTTCTTCCCATCTGTTCACATATTACTTATATACCCACTATCTTTGTAACCTACTCCTTAGTTCGTTCACTTCGTCTCCGCTCCATACTATTACTATGCAGTGTAGAGCCTAGTCTGCTCTCTCTCTCTCTCTCTCAATCTATTTCCTTGTAACCGGTTTTCTCGTATTGTGTGACTTGGGTGGTTATTGAGTGTATCGACAACCTTGACAATCATCGTCTCACCAAGGCATCTGCATGCCCAGAAGGTGATGACAGCAACTGCCCAGACAGCTACATGGAAGGGGATGGAGAAGTTGAGGGCTTTCCAGAGGGCAATGAGATGGTGGAGGGTGACAGGGGAATGTGGTTTGCATTTGTGGATTACTCCTTCACAGTGAGTGGTCCTGTGAGCCATTCTGATCCAACAATCTTCTCCACACCGAGCACCTTTTGTCTCATGCCAGGCCTTCAAACCTGACAACCAATTAGAGATTGTCAAGCCAGAAACCTTACCAATATGCTCACCCACAAAACCTGCTATCAACATCTTGTTGGCTGGCATACATTGGCTCTCGTCAATATTAAGCTCATCACAGTACTGCGTGAAATGGGTTAAGCCTGCACCATAAGTTTCCTTAGTAACATCAACGGTAGAGCCAGCTATAGCCTTCTCTGCTGATGCAATGACCCTCTGAGGAAAGGCAGATCAATATTTCTCTCTCTGCTGCAGAGAGAAAGGGGTCTCCCAGTCTGTGATATGGTGCTTCACTAAAATGGGTGGTCAAAGCCTCAGGTATAGGATTAGTGCAGCGTGTCTTTTTAAGAGGATTGCAAAATAATTTCTGCAGAAGAATTAAAAGGAAGGATTAACAGCGTGTTTAACAATTGAACCTCAATAATACATACAGTATCAGGAGAAGATGGATCTGTGTCAAGATTCAGGTGTTTAGAAAAACTGCAAAAGGGGTTTCAGAATGGCGAGGTGCGTGGCTCCCCACCACCCTGGGCATCACTTGTAGAAGGTGATGACCAGTGCCTTTTGAAAGGATTTTTAAACATAAGGTAAGAAAGGTTTCAGCTACTCAGGTAGGTTAAACAAGAGGAGGAGTTTCTTGAGGGGGTTAACAGGAGGACCCAGTTCTCTGCACAAGATAGGGTCAGCAGGGTTTTCAGCAGATGTGACATATTGCAGGGTGATGGACATGTGCAGAGGCAAGATGACATCGTGGTTGATCCATATATTAGGGCTATGACCCTTCTTTACCATGCCAATAGTCCCTTGGTTGTCAGAGTCCACCAAGAGGTTAATGTTTTTGTACCCAAAGTAGTGTTGTAATGGTCCAGCTCTGGTCCATTCCAACTCAGCTCTAGAGTCGTTTTGTCCAGCTGGCTCTGACTAGAGCTGCATGAGCCATGTCATTTTCTGAGTTTGCTGAAGGTGATTTGTAGGCTGCACATCGTTTGCTTTCAGGCGACTATCAACTCCCCCATCTTCTACCACAGGTCCTGTGGCCACTTTCTGGATACTGCTATGCCATAGCAGCCTCAGGAACTGCTAATTATGCTCTTGTAACTTGTGCCTCAAGCTTTCGGGAGCTGGTTTTCCCCCTCTACTCAAGGCAACACTTGCAAGGCATCTCTAATGACTATTCAGCACCCACTGCTCATATGGATCTGGGAAGGTTATAGGCTGTTTAGCATAAGATAAATACAGGCTCTGTGAGTGATGCTTGACACTAGACTCCTGTCACATACTAATATATCCTGCGCATTGGCAGTCTGTCTGCTCTATATGCACCCTGTACCTTTTGTTGCACTCTACTATGCATGTTTATTTATGTGAAATACAGAATACATGTTTTCATTCACTTGTCATCCCTTGCCGTCATCTGCAGCAACTTCTCAATTAAAACTTTCTTGTCTTCCAACTTGTCACACTGCTCAGCCAAC
The DNA here is from genome assembly GCA_013368315.1 of Tetrapyrgos nigripes. Taxonomy (NCBI): domain Eukaryota; kingdom Fungi; phylum Basidiomycota; class Agaricomycetes; order Agaricales; family Campanellaceae; genus Tetrapyrgos; species Tetrapyrgos nigripes. Next base: position 16,266 of record JAACJM010000378.1, read on the forward strand.
AACTGCTTCAATACAGCCAACTCCTCTTCGAGACTAGTCCCATCTGTGAATGAGAGGGGATTCCCATGCTGCAGTGTGAATTTGAGCATCTGTAATGCTTCATTGAGCTCAGGGCTGATCCAATTGCGCTTTTTAGTGTCGGTATCACTTGACAAGGAAAACACACGCACACATGGAACAGAGGAGGCTTGGATGGGAAGGATGTCAAGGGCTAGGTGGAAAATTGTGGGGAAGCAGGCTTGGCTATCCTGGATATCCATTCTGTTGTGAGCTACAATTAAGATACCACTCATGGAATGACGAACCTCCCAGTAAGCAATTTCATCCTTTTTTGGGTTGGCTAGTGCTTCAGAAAGATAGCCATTGATCTCATCCTTGATGGCTCAAGAGACATGGCAAACAGGTTGCTTATCCTTGGTTGGAAGGCTGAGGATGGTGTCTGCCCAGTTGTCATTTGATAGATCAGATAGTGTAGTTTGTTGACTGTCACTGGCTACTGCTGCAGCATATGATTTAACCTGAGACCATGTGCAGATGTGAGTGAAAACGAGCAGCTATTTCTGAGAAAGACAACTTACCTCATGAAGGAAGAGCTCTTTTGCCTCATGTAGTCGATGTGGAGTGAAGTATCTAAACCAATCAAGTTTCATGCTTGGGTTTAGAACTAGAATATGTCCATCAGCACACTGCAGCATTGAAAAGGATAGAATCAGAGTACACTTACTCATTGCCAGTGTGTCACTGCGGGCAAAGGTAACTCTTTTCAATGAGAAGAGCCTGAGAATATTCTGAGAAGATTTCAAATCCGCTCAACAAAAGATCACTGAGAAGAGTTTGAGAAGAATTGAAATCTTCTCAAAATCTTCTCAGCCCTGTACTCAATGAGAAGAGTCACGCTCTTCTCATTGAGAAGAGTCTGAGATTATAATGAGAAGAGTGGGGGCAATCCTAAGGAATCCTGGCAATCCCGCCAGCCATGTGTCATCCATGCGCTAGCTTAATAATTCAATTGATTTTGCACATTGATATCGAGATCGTACAGTTCTATTCCATGTCTCCTCGGAGTTAATACTAATTTTCGCCTTCCTACTAACATCTGTCGTAGAACGTTTGTGCTATCTTGTCTATCGGAGGCTGGACTGGCTCGCGCTTCTGGTCTACTGCTGTTGGATCTCCTGAAAACAGAATTCTCTTCGTGAGGACTGTTACAGTCTTCGTTAGTCAGTACCAACTTGATGGCTTGGATTTTGAGTACGTGAAAGCTCTTCTGTTTTCTTCACTTTAACTCAGTTGCGTTCACAGCTGGGAATACCTCAATAGGCAGGGATTAGGATGTAATGTCATCGATCCCAACGACACAGCAAACTTTGTCGCATTCCTCAAGGAGCTCAGACAAGACCCCATCGGAGCCACACTTGACCTTTCCGCTGCCGTTTCCATCACTCCTTATAATGACGCTAACGAGAAACCGTCTACCGACATGTCCGAATTCGCCAAATACCTCGACACAATTATGATTATGAACTACGACATCTGGGGTTCTTGGAGCGACGCCGTCGGTCCCAACGCACCTCTCAACGATATCTGTGCGCCTGCTGCAAAGCAACAAGGCTCTGCGGTCTCTGCAGTCGCCAATTGGGAAAAAGCCGGTGTTCCGTTGGAAAAGATCGTACTGGGTGTCGCTTCGTATGGTCATTCCTACGAGGTTGCTACGAAAGACGCTTTCGTTGATGGGACCACCACTGAGCTTGCTTCGTATCCCGCTTTCAACAAAACTGCTCGCCTACAGGGTGACTCTTGGGATACCGATAATTTGACCATTGACAAGTGTGGTAACCCTCAGACATATGGTGGAAATTGGAACATGTGGGCATTGATTGGGGCTGGATTGCTTGACGAGACCGGTCAGCCTGTGGATGGGGTTCCTTACAGGTTTGATGACTGCAGTAAAACGGTAAGCGTCAAATATTTCTCTTCGGAACTCTTCCAGTCACTCATTATATCCTATTTCTAGGCCTACGTCTACCGGCCAGACCAGCAAGTTATGATCTCTTTCGATGATCCTATGGCTTTTGCGGCCAAAGGCCAGTTCATCAAGGATATGGGTCTGGGTGGGTTTGGCATGTGGGAAGCTGGAGGAGACTATGACAACATCTTGGTTGATGCCATCCGGGAAGCGGCTGGATTCTAATTTTTCGCGTACTTTGAGTAGAATACATGTTTGTCTGGCTCAGTATGTTCTGTATTGATGAATTTTGAGTCTTCTCCGTTCCGTAACGAGCTGAAGCTGAAGCTGAAAAATGATTCTGAAGTCAAGCGCGCGGTCAAGGTACTTCCTGTTGAAGTTGACTCATGCTCGCGATCCGACTTGGTGCCGTACGTTGAAAAAGCACCCTGCAATGAGAGAGACATTCCTTCTACCTCACTCTCTTTTATTTATAGCTACAGGACATAGGTATATATGATGAATTCCTCAGCTTTCGTCGTGAAACGAACAAGTACAGAAGTACAGAAGGATGCCCATTACAGTTGTAACGGTACTTGTGAAGCCGCAACGTCCTCAATGACACCCTCTCTAAAGGACACAACTGGGAACTCGCTGATCCGCAACTTGATGGCCTACAATAAAAACCAATAAATAAAAATGAGCATCAAGCACTTCAACAAATCCAGAACAACTCACCCCAAAGGGCCACAACATAATCACCCTTCTAGGACCTACACATTCTGGATTCTCCGGTGGAGACGATGCAAAAGTATCTCCTGCCAAAGGCCAATCGATCAGGCAAGCACTCGCTGTAATCCTCGTTGGAGGTAATCCAGAGTCGAATATCGGTGAGGGGAGAATTCCGGATGCGGGAGTATCGTGATGATAGACCAAGCTTGAAGGATCGATGGCGTATTCCCAAGCTTCTGCCGGTTCATATTGCAAGTCGATGGCATGGGTTTCTCGAGGGTCGGTTTTGATGACTTGTTCGGCTCGTCCCACTGGATGTATGTAGTCAGTCAGTTATTTCGTACTGAGAGGGGTGATAACACGCACTGTCAAAGGCATAGTTCAGAGGGCCACGGTGAACAGCTATAGATCCATGTAAACGTTTCTCTGTAAAAGAAACATAGGTCTTAGCAGGCAAACGCAACCTCAACACTGTAACTCCCTTCTTCACTTCCACCTTCTGCAACCCCGTCTGCTCATCAGGTGTCAACTCTTCCTTTGGCCCATCACCAACAGAAATTGACCCTCCAGAAACCCAGGAAGGAATCCTGACAAAATAGTCGAAATCTTTAGTCGCCGTAATAGTTGTCGTCAGTGTGTCTCCAAACGGATAAAGGGTCTCAACAACCACTTTAACATCGTTACCTATAATGGACAGCGTCAGCGAGAGAACGAAAGTAAGCTATTGGAAAGCTCACCATCACTCAAGGTCACCTCTGTACTAAAAGGCCCAAGATACAAGTGAACGAGAGACTTGCCATCAGCCGTCTTCAAGAACGCATTTGTAATGAATTTAGGCCAGCCTTGAGGGAAGTTGACCGTGCAGCAGCTGTGTTCATTCACATATGTTATGACGGAGATCCTCACCCCGGGCTAGATAGAACACAACTCACGGATAGTTGGGCTCCAGACCGAATCCATTTGAGTATGGGCTGAATTAACAAGATTAGATTCTTTTCGTTGAAGAAGCCTAGGGAGACCTACCCATCTTCAGGGAACGGATTCCTGGTTGGTTGATAGACTGGTCAGCGGGTCTGGTACCGGACAAAGGACAGGTAAAAGTCGTGATACTCACGGAGTCATGTTCTTCGCAGCAACTTGATTCTGTTGTTGGAGATATTGTCGTCCCCACATGTCTGATTAAGATTACAATTAGTGTAGGCCTCCTCCTTGCGCTGAGTAAAACGTTGCCTACCAGCTGTCATCATCGCCGGTGATGCATTGTATGACATCCTTTCCACCTAGACAGGACGACACGCGTAAGCAGGTCACGACCTAAATCCAAATCACCTTTTAAAACACTCTTACTCGATCAGCGTACTTGAGATCCCCAATAACTTGATACAAATACGATCCGCTAAACATCGCTTCCTTCAAAAGTCAACCAACAAGGCAAAAGGCGAAATCAGTCTGCCACATACATCCTACAAAGCAGAACAACTATGCTTACCACGACTAGACACAACTCCGTCCCTCTCACGGCTTCCAATCCAGCTAACATCTCATGCTTGACAGTGGCACGGCGTGAACATGGCTGAAGGACTTAATTAGACTTACGGAGAGCTCTAGCCCAAAGCGATTGGTGAGGTTTTCGACTTGAAATGACCGAATGAGGCTGAAGAGAAGAGATAAGGATTGATAGAGGGCATACCAGGACCTCTAGGGAAATACTTTGTAAACGACGAGTTCAGTAACGGGAGCAACCCTGGCACTAAGGGTATAGATGTACCTTTTCCGAAAAGACCTTCTCCCAAGGAACTCCTGACCACTTAAACCTAGTCATGGTATCGACAAGGAGTTTTTCCTGTCCACGAGGATGATAATCGTGCAGCCTTAAATCAGAGGCAAAAAACAATTTCAACATTTGACCCGAAGATGCAGAAATGACGCCGTTCCTACTTACCATTGCAAAGCCAGTACGAAATCCTCCCATCTCGTCATGGCCCATTTATCTACCCCTTGTTCCTTTCTCAGCATTTCTTTACCCAGCTTGACGAATTTGTGAAGAGCAGTGATAACTCGGTCCGTCTGCGAAGGCTTGTATTCCACCATTTGAATTGCTCCGAAGACGAAAGGGTACCTAGGGTACATATGAGTCGAGTTGCAATAGAAGGAAGGAGAACAACGAACCTTCCCCAAAGGAACCTTGGCTTATCCGTCCCAACTTCAGGTCCAAGCCAGCCAGATTCATCCTGGTGATCCAAGACATAATCAAGGAATTCCTGCGTTTTCTCGTTGATCACATTGTTGATAAGGATGCCGTTTGGAACCATAGCGTTCTGTATGAAACGGTTATCAATATAGGTAGAAAGGAAGAAAGAGGATGCTACAGACAAACCAGTAGCTCCCAGCTGAACAGAGAAATCGAAGTTAGCTTAGGATGATAAGCGAAGGCGATAGACGCACCTTCCTCTAGATAGGAATAGAAGGAGTCTCCGCCACCAATCCAGTCCGAATTTGAGACACTTTCATTCGGGTATAAGGCCTTAAGGGGGAATGAACCGGTCATGGCGAAAGAAGACCCACAGATCGTAGAATTCGTGCATATGCCCTGCAACGCCATCTGTCTGGATTTGAAGCTGCAACTTCAGATAAGTCAGCGGCACCACTTCCAATCGTCGCTTCAGGGTTTGCATTGATACCATTGCAAACATTCTTCCCAGGCACCACTGACAAAACGAGCCACATCTGTTCGAATTCGTGGTTCTTTAGCATAGATCATCGTTCCAAAACGATCTAAAATCCTCTTCAGAGAGCAGACCTAAATGTGAATATTGATCAACTACTGGAACGCGTAAAAATGTGAGAGGACACACCAAACTCGTCGACGGATCCAAGGACACTCATAATGGTCACCCTAACCCCAACATCTACACTGAATTTCGCAAACTCCGAATAAAAACCTCGTCGTAAAGTGCGTAAGGGTGGGGAGGACACCTTCGCCTTTCTTGTTTTGTTTACCGTAGTCCGTAACCTGCAGGCTAGCACATCAATAATCATCCAGAAAAGAAGCCGAAAAGACGTGCCAAAAGAACGTAAACAGTTGACGCCCTCAATCTCGCCAAATTCTCCATATTGCAACAAGTCCAGAACGCGATCTGTAAAACGAAAACGAGGGAGTTGTGTGGCCAACTAAGTTGGCTTAAAGACACAGGACTAAGCTTGTGTCGAGTGCTGGTCAAGTCAGGACTCACGTAGCGAATAAGATAAGAATCGCCAAAAGTCCCGAAATTGCCGAGAGAAACCTGTAAGACTTGAGTGGCAGGACTTGGCAAGAAAATGCTGCAAACGACGTACCTAGTTGGATTGCAGTAAACTCCTGCCTTTGCCGGTGTAGGTAGCAGACCGTACAGAAGATCCACGACTTTTCGTCGTGGGGGTCAGCAAAGCTAACCGCTCCATATATCATACCAGTAAACACCAGCGTCAATTCCCGTAGTCCGTAACCTGCAGGCAAGCACATCACCAATCATCCAGAAAAGAAGCCGGAAAGACGAGCCAAAAGAACGTACACAATTGACGCCCTCAATCACGCCAAATTCCTTAGATTGCAAAAAGTCCAGAACGCGATCTGTAAAACGAAAACGAGGGAGTTGTGTGGCCAACCAAGTTGGCTTAAGACACAGGACCAAGCCTGTGTCGAGTCCTGGCCAAGCCATGGCTCACGCAGCGAATAAGATAAGAGTCGCCAGAAGTCTTGAAATTGCCGAGAGAAACCTGCAAGACTTGAGTGAAAGTACTTAGCAAGAAAATGCTGAAAACAACGTACCTGGTTGGATTGCAGTAAACTACTTTCTTGGCTGGGGTAGATAGCAGACCGTATAGAAGATCCACGACTTTTCGTCATGGGGGTCAGCAAAGCTGACCGTTCCATAGATCATACCAGTAAACACCAGCGTCAAGTCCCGTAGTCCGTAACCTGCAGGCTAGCACATCAATAATCATCTCAAGAAGCCGAAAAGACGTGCCAAAAGAACGTACACAGTTGACGCCCTCAATCTCGCTAAAGTCTTCAGGTTGCAAAAAAGTCCAGAGCGCGATCTGTAAAACGAAAAAGAGGGAGTTGGGCGGCCAACCAAGTTGGCTTAAAGACACAGGACCAAGCCTGTGTTGAGTGCTGGCCAAGCCAGGACTCACGGAGCGAAGATAAGAGGCGCCAGAAGTCTTGAAATTGCCGAGAGAAACCTGCAAGACTTGAGTGAAAGTACTTAGCAAGAAAATGCTGCAAACGACGTACCTAGTTGGATTGCAGTAAACTCCTGCCTTTGCCGATGTAGGTAGCAGACCATACAGAAGATCCACGACTTTTCGTCATGGGGGTCAGCAAAGCTAAAGCGCTAACCGTTCCATAGATCATAGCAGCAAACGCCGGCGTCAAGTCCCGTAATCCGTAGCCTGTATATGTATGTCAATAATCACCCAGAAAGAAAGCTCAGAAAGACGTACCACAAAAATGTACCAAGTTGACGCCCTCAATCTCGCTAAAAGTCTTCAGATTGCAAAAAAGTCCAGAACGCGATCCGTAAAACGAAAACGGAGTTGCATGGCAAACCAAGTTGGCTAAAGACACAGGACCAAGCCTAGGTCGAGTGTTGACCAAACCAGGACTCATGCAGAGAATAAGATAAGAGTCGCCAATGTCTTGAGATATTGCGAACTTAAGTGCAGGATGTGATCTGTAAAACGAAAGACAGGGAGTTATGCGGCCAACCAAGTTGGCTTAAAGACACAGGACCAAGCCTGTGTCGAGTGCTGGCCAAGCCAGGACTCACGCAGCGAAGATGATAGTAGTACTAGTCGATAATTCGAAGGAGAACGAATTGTAATACTATTAGCATTAAAGAAGCGTCGATGATCACATGATGTGATGGCATGTGACCATGCGTGCAATCGAATTCGTTCTCCTTCGAATTATCCACTAGTAGTAGTACTACTATATCATCTTCGCTGCGTGAGTCCTGGCTTGGCCAGCACTCGACACAGGCTTGGTCCTGTGTCTTTAAACCAACTTGGTTGGCTGTATAACTCCCTGTTTTTCGTTTTACAGATCCATCTGCACTTAAGTTCGCAATATCTCAAGACATTGGCGTGACTGTTTCAAGACTTTTGGCGACTCTTATCTTATTCGCTGCATGAGTCCTGGTTTGGTCAACACTCGATCTAGGCTTGGTCCTGTGTCTTTAGCCAACTTGGTTTGCCATGCAACTCCGTTTTCGTTTTACGGATCGCGTTCTGGACTTTTTTGCAATCTGAAGACTTTTAGCGAGATTGAGGACGTCAACTGGGTACATTTTTGTGGTACGTCTTTCTGGGTTTTCTTTCTGGATGATTATTGACATACATATACAGGCTACGGATTACGGGACTTGACGCCGGCGTTTGCTGCTATGATCTATGGAACGGTTAGCGCTTTAGCTTTGCTGACCCCCATGACGAAAAGTCGTGGATCTTCTGTACGGTCTGCTACCTACATCGGCAAAGGCAGGAGTTTACTGCAATCCAACTAGGTACGTCGTTTGCAGCATTTTCTTGCTAAGTACTTTCACTCAAGTCTTGCAGGTTTCTCTCGGCAATTTCAAGACTTCTGGCGACTCTTATCTTATTCGCTCCGTGAGTCCTGGCTTGGCCATCGCTCCACACAGGCTTGGTCCTGTGTCTTTAGCCAACTTAGTTGGCCACATCACTCCCTTCATTTTCGTTTTACAGATCGCGTTCTGAACTTTTTGCAATCACAAGACTTTGGCAAGAGTGAGGACAGTAACTAGGTATTTTGTTTAGTAGATCGTACTCAGCTTTCTTTCTGCATGCTTATCGACATACATCTACAGGATACGGAATACGGGACTGGACGGTAGTGTTTACTGCTATGATTTATGGAACAGTTAGCTTTGCTGACCCCCATGACGAAAGTCATCCATCCTCTGTACGGCCTGCGACCTACACCGTCAAGGCAGGATGCTTCTCTTCGTATTGCAGTCACTGTTGGCCTATATGCACTCCCAAGCGAGCAAAGGTCGTGCGTTCCCTGCGATGTTTTTAGGTTCATTACTGACCTCTATGTTTTAGTTCAGCTGTGCATAGCTTCAACGCATCACCCCACCGATCCAAGCACGGTTTTTATGCCTTATACGTCATAAAGGGACAGTGGAGACAGCCTCTGCCATTCTTCATTGTCTTTTCGGTCCCCATTCAGCCGCCCTGCCACACGTCAAAGAGCTCGCCACTCCGTCTGCACATTTCTACTTTTTAACCCTCACTTTGCGTGCCTCTCACTGCGAAGTGCGCCGGATTGACCATCATGGTGCCTCTTCATTCATGTATCCTTATCTTCCTCTGTCTCATCTATTCTAGGACCCAGAATACTCAATCGGCGTCCAAGCCTTGAAAAAGAGAATGAGTTTATATATCAGCGAAAATCAGAGCATCATTGACAACTTGCATGCCCGGTTGGAGGACTTGCAGGCCCAGTCGGAGGACAGTCAGAGAACCGTGCAGACCTTGGAGGCGCAATTGAAGGACAATCGGAGGGCCTTGCAGGCGCGAGAAGCGAGTCTCTGATGCTTCCCTCTCGTTTCAGAAGTATTGATAGCTAGCTTTTATCCAGCAACAAGACGACGAAATCATTGGAAACCTGGAATCTCAGGTCGACCAACTTCAGCAGCAGCTGGCGGACTCCGGAACCTCCCATGAGAACCACCTGCGAGAATGTCGAGTGCTGAGTGGTATGTTTCCTCTCTCTGTCTCTCTTTAATGGAGCATGTGTTGAAGCCCTCCCGTTTCATTGTGTTTTTCTCCATCGTCACGTGTGCTTGACGCATGCTCGCTCTCTCAACATCCTCAAATACCCACCTTCATTCGCCAACCTCAATTGTAGCTCAATGGCAACCCCAGGAATTTTCTGATGTCTGCGAAAGGCTCCAGGCCGAGCAGAACGAAGGAAGCAAGCTAAAAGGGCAACTAAAAGCAGCAACTGCTACTGTGAAGGTGTGTATGCTTTCATACGGTCGATCTTTTGTTGACTCTCTTTTATCTGCCATTCATTCTGGTCCAGGCCCTCGAAAAAGAAATTGCCTCTCTTCAAGAACAAACGGCCAAGAACGTTGATCTGCATGAAATTTTGAAGCAAGAGCAGTCCAAAAGAAAAGAGTCGGAAAGCCAACTCCAGGCCGAGCGTCGTAAATCGCAGGTGTGTATCTTTTCGGTTTGACATTTATTGATCTGTTTTTGCTCACTTTTTCACTGTCTGCTGTCCAGGAGAACCACAATAGATTCGAAGAAACTAGCGGGTATCTGGCTGCGCAAAAGGAAGAAAACCTAAGTCTCAAACAGACCATCAACAAATTGATTCACGATAATGCTCAACTTCGGTTCTTGTACACCGACAAGAGTCCCGCAAGTTCTCCCACCGCTCGTAAAACCCTTGCAACTGAGCTTTTGGGACAGCTACACGATGAGGGGAATCGTGCAGATGAAGATGAAGACGCGAATGCTTTACAAGATGATGATATGGATACGTTCTTTACGCAGACAGGCTTCACCAAAGGGAATAGTGAACGCGACCTGCGTCCGGTTCGGAATGAACTGGCTCAGGCTGATGAGAGCTGCTATTCGTCCAATCAGTTGCCGAATATGTCATCCACTGAAGCGATACGCGATCCTCGTCGCCAGATTGAGGAGTTGGAGGGGCGTGTACTGAGGAGAAACGAGCAGATTGGAATACACCAACATGAGATCAAAAGGTTGGAGATGAATTACAAGCTACAGGAGGAGCGACTAGTTGGGATGGCCACCGATATTGAGACGTTGTCTGCTAACAAGCTTGTCATGACCGAAGATTGTGCAGATGCAAGGGAAGCCAGGGATGATGCTCTCGCTAGAGTGGGGACGTTGGAGGAGGAGATTGAGAGGCTAAAGGACCTGCAAGCGGAGAAGGAGCAAGCATTGACTACCGTTGTTGGCGTTGTTTTCCACACTGTTTATTGCTCGAGACGGAAGATCAGCCTGGCCAAGCGGAGGAGAAAGGAAACCATAGAAGGATTTGAATCTCTGCAGAGACAACATGGCAGCAACCGCGACGAAGTCCAAACCGATCAAGCTGTGTCTTCCTTAATTCCTGAAGGAGTCACTCGAGGTGAGATAGGTGAGAAAGGAGTCGATGGAGAGCCGGAAAAGACAATGGCGGAGATGGGTTCTCAGACTGAGCAAGTTGGTATTGGTAAGGTCGACAATGAGGATAAATTGTGTTCTAGACCCGTCGCTGCCCATAAACCCGACGAAGTTGAAAATTTAAAAGACTTTGGGGGGGAAACTTTCAAGAACTGGTGTTGTGGGATCTTGATTTGGATAATCTTGATGCTCTACATGACGCGATGAAGGAGAAGCGAAGTGCACCCCTTGAAGGATGTCATGATAAATAAATTTTAAATACACACATACTGAATACTTCCAGCTAAATCCTTAATCTATTTCGAGACAACTTGAACGTGCATACAAAATGGAAAAATGGAGAGAAATGTCTACTAATGTTTACATATGCGGCTAATGTATCATAATTTCAGAACAAATCAGTTTGAGTGCGTATGATATTAGTGTCAGAAACGAAGGAAACTTTAACATTGCCCGCATCGAAATTCAATAAGAAGCCTGCTCTTCCAGTTATCAAGAGAGGTGAGTGGATTTACTACTTTGAAATGTATTATTGACGCTGAGATCGCTGCAGTGGTCAAATCTCCTATCATTGAGAATGTCCTTAGCTGGGCCAAGTTCAAGGCTGACCAGCAAATCAAGAAGACGAACGGAGGCTAATTATAGTAGTCGGTGCCCATATTTTCCTTTTCCTTGAAGCCTTGTACTGACAAACTGATTTATCTCAAAGGTTGAAGGGCTTGCCTAAACATTCTGATGCCAACGATGCGGGAACCAAGAACGCAAAGAACTGTATCCTGATCATTGCTAAAGGAGACTCGGCCAAGTCTCTCGCGGTCGCTGGACTGGCTGTTGTCCGTGAGGACTGCGGCATCTTCCACTTCGTGGAAAACTACTGAGTGTCTGAGAAGCAAGGCACGACCAGATCATGGAGAATTGCAGGATATATTATGACAGATCGTGATTATACTGTGGACTTCAATCCTGAGGGCGGAAGAGAATGAAAGAGAAAATAAAGCATCATCGCCGGGAGTGTGTAATGTACAGAGATGCTAGCTTGTATATACCTGAAGGAGTAGACGAAAGTAGACGACAAAGAAAGAACATGAGGAAGAAACATAAGAAAGAGATGGAATACAGGCCACGATATGCTATTACCGAGTATGTATGTACCACTGAGGGTAATCAAAAAGGCTACAAAATAATAAAGCTACAACATAAGACTATCTATCATATTCGAGTGGGAAGAATTGGCGGATGTCCGAAGGTATTGTAATAACATTGTACATAGTAACGAATCAAGACGGCTTCCCACTCCTCACCAGCGACCTGCATTTTGGATAGATTCTGGTCCGTTCCTCGATTCCACAGGGCCTCTTTAGGCTCGTCCCACGTTTCCATTAGATACCAAAACTGCTTCAGGGCGTCAAGACGACGAGGCCAATCAGTCGCCGTTATGCCTAAATTCGCATTCCTGGGTGCCCTCTCAAAAACACTACCTGCCCCGGTGCCAAGTATCATTCCAATTTTCTGCAGTCTGCTGGGCTCATATTCAGCAAGAGCCACCACCAACTGTGCTTTCGAAAGCGAAGGGGATTCCCGTGGGCGGCTCACATCACGGATACTGTCCAGAGAAATGAGTTGGTAACGGAAATTGATAAGACTGAGGTCTCGTAACATTTCTTTGGCATCCGAGGGCGAGACTGTGGAAGATGAAGTCGAGGCTATCTTCAAGCCCGGAGCATGCTTACTGAATATCTCCATCAAGAAACTTTTGGCAGCCTCTGCATCTACATGGTTTTTATTGCGAGGTAAGGCACCATCCTCCTGGGATTCGTTGACCTCTGCATTGACCTGCATCGTCAACACCTTCCTCCACACACCCTGTGAACGGGGCTCAGGAAAACGAGAGCTCTGTTCATACTCTTCATATGCAGTGAGCAGAGGGATTTTGACATGAGACCACTGGCGGAGTAAAGTGTTCTGTCGATGAGGCTCAGAGGATGCGAAGAATAGCATGGGATCTGGGAGAATGGTCTTGAGCTTGAGCGATCTTTTGGGGGCATTGGGGTGAGAGGTGTTGATGGAAGCCTTTGCGTTCTGCCAGGCTTTGATGGTGGATGGGGCCAAGGCGTGGTCACGAGGAAGGTCCAAGATAATGTTTCTCTGCTCCATTTGTGCTGGAGAGAAAAGATTAAAACAAAATAAAATAAGAAAAATAAGTTTTGGAGCGTACGGTTCTTAGGCTTTGAATTTGAAGTATTCCTGGTGTACGGTTTCGAGGAAGCTTTGGTGATGGTGCGAACTGGACCAACTACAGGTTGAGAAGATGTGGATGGAAGGGAGGGCGCAGATGCAGCGGGAGAAATAATAGAGCTAGAGACCGAAGAGACAGAGCTCTGATAGTTTTGTGGCAAATGCAGGTTCTCAAATGGACTCGATGAAGGGAAAACCTTGAGCATAGCCTGATAGATAGCGGCAAACTTGTCGTCAGAACCGGCCTGCCCAGTGTAAATCACAGGATAAGGAGGAGAGGCGACGCCGTCAGGTACATCGTGTGCGGGGGGACGAGTGACGGTAACTGCGTTCAAGATATTTTGGCGATCAAAAGCTTCGTAGTCACGGATGTACCAAACCGGCAACCCAGCAATGAATAGATCTCGGGCATCATATTCCTTCCACACAAAGGCTCCCATACAATGAGCTGCTTCCTTGGCCGGGGGAGCCTTTCTCATGAGTCGCGGAAGGTAAACATCGATATAGTCCATGACGGCTATGGACATCAACCAAGCACGTCGCATTTCAGCAAAGGCTCTGTTGACGTCTAGCAAAGTGGACGAGACGCGGGAAAGATGCATAAGACAAGACTTTACAGTGACCTTAAGGTAAGGAAGGATGCTGGCAAAACCATTACCGTCTGGATGGGAGGTTTCGTTGAATTTCTGGAGTCGCTGTTCGAGCATATCCACGCAACTTTGAAGGTCGTCAATGTAGTAGACTGCCAGGGTACCTTCTCCACGGGAAGCAGCTTCGGGAGTGTAGTGCAGCATATCCTTCGACACAGTGCCCCACATAATGCTATATCCGTAGAGCGGCTGTCGCGGCGACGTGGGTTTTCGTGGAATACAAATGTAAAAAGGCCATTGGTGATTGAGCGGTTGTGGCCATTGTATGGGATCATCCTGCCCGTAACACGCGTTGGAACGACGGTAGAGATCACGCGTCGATCCTAGAGGGGGGTCTGGGGCGGTGAAAGAATTTGGGGACGTCATGAAGTGACGCGATTGGGGGAGGAGTGCACCACAGAGACCGTCCAAGTAGGTGAGGGTTTCTGAAGACATATTAAGGAACAAAATCGAGAACAAAATAAATGATAACGCACGGTGAGCATCCCGGTTCCTGACAAGGTCATCGAGATGGAGCTGTACGGGAGGCATGAAGACGAATGGGTGGAGGCGCGAATGAGATAGTGAATCTTAGTCTTGACGCGTGAAAAAGGCAGTCGAGAGGGATCACCGACCAAGTCAGTAGTGGAAGCACCGAAACCTAGTCAGTGCTAAGTGCTGGACTGAGCCAGGACTTGACGATATGAGGAAGAGAGAGGTGATAATAAAGAATAATTAATAAGCGCCGATGGGGATGTGACTCTCATGTGACCGTCCATCGAATTACTATTAATGTTAATGTAATTGACAAGTCGTTCTCCGCCTCTACCATCAATTCATCTTCTTCGCTGCGTGAGTCCTGGCTTGGCCAGCACTCGACACAGGCTTGGTCCTGTGTCTTTAAGCCGACTTGGTTGGCCATACAACTCCCTTCGTTTTCGTTTTACAGATCTCGTTCTGGACTTTTTGCAATCTGAAGACTTTGGCGAGATTGTGGGCGTTAAACTGTGTACGTTCTTTTGGCACGTCTTTTCGGCTCTTTTCTGGATGATTATTGATGTGCTTTCCTGCAGGCTACGGTCTATGGGACTTGACGCTGGTGTTTACTGTATCATCTATGGAACGGTTAGCTTTGCTGACCCCCACGACGAAAAGTCGTGGATCTTCTGTACGGTCTGCTACCTACACCAGCCAAGAAAGCAGTTTACTGCAATCCAACCAGGTACGTTGTTTTCAGCATTTTCTTGCCAAGTACTTTCACTCAAGTCTTGCAGGTTTCTCTCGGCAATTTCAAGACTTCTGGCGACTCTTATCTTATTCGCTGCGTGAGTCCTGGCTTGGCCAGGACTTGACACAGGCTTGGTCCTGTGTCTTTAGCCAACTTAGTTGACCATACCACTCCCTTCGTTTTCATTTCACAGATCGCGTTCTGAACTTTTTGCAACCTGAAGACTTTGGCAAGATTGACGGCGTCAGCTGTGTACATTTTTTTGGTACATCTTTTTCGGCTTCATTTCTGGACGATTATTGATATGCTTGTCTGCAGGTTACGGACTACGGTACTTGACACTGGTGTTTACTGGTATGATCTATGGAACGGTCAGCTTTGCTGACCCCATGACGAAAAGTCGTGGATCTTCTGTACGGTCTGCTACCTACACCGGCCACGGCAGGAGTTTGCTGCAATCCAACTAGGTACGTCGTTTGCAGCATTTTCTTGCTAAGTGCTGTCACTCAAGTCTTGCAGGCTTCTCTCGGCAATTTCAAGACTTTCGGCGACTTTTATCTTATTCGCTGCATGAGTCCTGACTTGGCCAGGACTCAGCACAGGCTTGGTCCTGTGTCTTTAGCCAACTTGGTTGGCCATGCAACTCCATTCGTTTTCATTTTACAGATCGCGTTCTGAACTTTTTGCAATCTGAAGACTTTGGCGAGATTGAGGGCGTCAGCTGTGTACATTCTTTTGGTACGTCTTTTTCGGCTTCCTTTCTGGATAATTATTGATATGCTTGCCTGCAGGTTACGGACTACGGGACTGGACGTGTTTACTGGTATGATCTATGGAACGGTTAGCTTTGCTGACCCCCACGACGAAAAGTCGTGGATCTTCTGTACGGTCTGCTACCTATACCGGCCACGGCAGGAGTTTACTGCAATCCAACTAGGTATGTCGTTTCCAGCGTTATCTTGCTAAGTACTGTCACTCAAGTCTTACAGGTTTCTCTCGGCAATTTCAAGATTTTTCGCGACTTTTATCTTCTTCGCTGCGTGATCAAGTCCTGGCTTGGTTTACGTTTTACAGATCACGTTCTGGACTTTTGCAATCTGAAGACTTTGGCGAGATTGAGGGCGTCAACTGGGTAGATTTTTTTGGTACGTCTTTCTCGGCTTCCTTTCTGGATGTTTATTTATATGCTTGTCTGCAGGTTACGGTTACGGACTACGGGACTGGACGCTGGTGTTTCACTGCTATGATTCAGCAGGAGGTGACTGGAATCAGCTTGGTACGTTTTTTTCGGCATTTTCTTGGTACTCTCACTCATATTTAAGTCTTGCAAAGACTTGCTCTACCAAACCAATATGTATTTCAGACTGTCTCTTCCACTTCTTTCTTCAAGTTCGCTTTGGTATGCCGTGCTTTGCTCACGAGAGTTAAAGTCACAGCAGCTCCAGCCAACATCAGTAAAACCCCGTCCCTCAAGCTCTTACTCCAGTCCCCAGTGGCTGCCACCATTGAACTCACTTTTGCGACTAGGGACGCTGTACTATCCAGCTTCTCCTTCAATTGTACGACTTCATCGTACAACGTCTTGATGGCCCTCATAACTTCCTGCCCCCAGTCACTACTCCCAAGTACGGCGTCGAATTCACGAAGTTCCATGGTCGGGGATACCGTGACCATGATTGACACCGTCTCTATAGCTGTTTGTCTGCTAGTACCACAGGCCATAGAAAAACGCACTCACCCGTCTCCGTGGTCAGTGATGCCGTGACAGTCACGGTCTCAACTGTTGGGTCGTTGGTAGCGCACGTTAACACGTTGTCCAGTGCACCGCCATCACACTCGGTCGTCTTCATGGCCGGGAGCACCGTGACGGTCTTCGTATGCGGGGACATCGTAACCGTCATCTTCTCTGCCATCGTGACGGTCATCGTATCCGGGGACATCGTAACCGTCATCTTCTCTGCCATCGTGACGGTCCTCGTATCCGGGGACATCGTAATAGTCATCGTATCCGTTATCGCAATGACGGACGTGACAGTCTCTGTATGTTTTGTTGGACTGGCGTTTGAAGTTCCTGCTTCGAATACTGTCGTCATTGGGGACGGATGAGGGAACCTTTCTCCTGAGATTACTACTGGGTCAACTGTATGAGCAGAACCGGGTTGCACGAGTGTAGTAGTGGAGGGACCTTCATGACTGGACGTCGGTTCGAGAGCCATAGTAACCAAGAGCTAAGGCTGTCAATGCCACGACCAAACCCAGTACATTGATGAAACAGGATTTCCAAGATTCGTTCTGTAGCCGAGACTTTGGTGCTGAAGAGGGCGGACCTGGTGCTCCTCCTTCCTCGAGTGTGGGCGATTTCGTATCCCGATTTGGGGAGGTGGAGAGGGGAATTCCTCGGGGTGTTTCAGGTGCTATCGTCTCGTTGTATTCGTAGACGGTTATCGAACCGTCCCGCCCATCTCTTGTCCCTGCCGCAATTCTTTCCACGCCTTTATCATCGTCGGCCCATGTTGCCTAGGAAGAGTATTCAGCTCGTCATAATCTCCTTATGTGTCCAGGATTTCACATACCAGAGAGAATACCGAGCAATCCGGATCATCTAATAGTGCAGGCATGTAAATGTATCGTTATATTATCTGAAAATTTTTGCTCACTGTGGTCGTTTAGTATCTCTACTTTCCGGCCGGTATTGTGATCGATGATGAAGGTGTTTCCCCTTGCAGAACCATACACCAACCATTGGCCGTCTGCGAGGAAGCCTACTGGCAACACTCCGTTTTTGTGTTGCAATCCCGTGGCCGAGACAAGCTGCCCATACTGGGCAATGTCTGGTTTACTGACCGGATTGGTGGCATAGAGCTCTATGCCGTCGCATAGGTTATGAGCCGCAACAACCCAATATTGTTGACGTTGATATACGTCCCAGGATGCTCTGAAAGTAATCAGAACTTGGAGTGCAACTATTCGGTGTTGATTGTACACACAGGAAGTGTCCTCGTCGTGGACCCAGCGTCCAGTACAGCCGGAGGTTGGCGACGTTCACCGTGTTGTCACGATGCGCATAGTAAGCACTTGCACGCGTGCATGAGCTTGCAAACTTGTACTTCAAAGTCACAAAACATACCTTATGCCGTGCTCAAGGTAGCCCACCACTATAACCACTTCTTCTGGTCCTTCTTTAACCTTCATCCCACTTATTACTGGCTCCGAGTCTTCCTTTTCCGACGGAGGAGGTAGTGTCGTCGCAGGTCCTCTCCTCACACCTACAGTCTCCTTTAGTGCTTGCCCGTAGCGCTGAGATATCACTCACGGGTGTCTAGTGCGTACGCTACCACCCTCCCTCCATCTCCTGCGAATAGAAGACAGGCATAGTTTGAAACTGCCAAGGCTGTTATTGGACCTTTCATATCTCTGAAAGTGGTCAATTGGAAGTCGTGATGCTGCTGCATCTGATCGTCGGTCAGCGTACAACTACGTGTTCGTGGTATGTCAACTCACAAAGTGTTTACTAGCACGATGAATGTGCCCGTTAATTTCTCCAACGAACAACATTTCTGAGCTGGCGTCTTTTCCCCAAATGAGGGCCGTGATGGAAGATGCAAGCTGGTATGATGCTGGTGGATACTTGGTACCCAGGGCGAAAATTCGGAGTTCACCTGATTTTGTGCCTGCGGCTACAAGATCGCCTCCAGTAGAGAAGGCCACAGAAGAGACCACGGCGTCCCGAAGGGTTAGTTTACTGTGGAGTGTGGAGGACGTAAGGTGGTTCCAAGTCTGCCATGGCCGTGGTTTCTTGCATCCACGAAGCTATTTATCTCGGGTTCTCTTCCTACATGAGGACTGGCAAAGAAAACCTCGTGTAATACAGATCTCTAGATCTACTTTACGTCATAATCTAAACATCAACCAGAACCCAGCCAGCTTCATGTTGCAAATATCAGTATCGATATCGGGCATCTCATGATATCACTTACGCGTATACCTGAGGGTCATGAACGAATTCATATTGCTCTTCCGTTGGCCTGACATACTGCTGCAATAGGCGCTGCGGTTGGGTGCGAAGCCAGTTCTGATTATATGCGTTCCTGGGTAGCTGTGGGACGAATTTCCCGTCGACGTAGATGTCAGGATCCCCCAAATCTTGAGGGCGAATTCGTTCGTGCGGAGGGCTTCCGTGGAAATTTCTGCTGTCGAATCGATACAGCAAGGCCATCCTGTCAATCGTATGCATGAACGCTGCCAGTACCGGCGCTCGCCAACACGGATAACAAACATGATAGACACGCTGGTATGGCGAGATCTGCACCTCCTCGTCGCTTGACATACCATCAGTGCCGAGTCTCTCGATGAGCTCCTTATGGCGACGAAGTTGCTCGGAACGTAGCACCGTGAGTAAGCGGCGCTGGAACATCTGGAACAACAGATTGATTAGTACAGTGGGTCAAAAAATTGTCCACATGTTTCGCATTTTTGGAAAGATTGCCAATTTAAGCAATACTGAGTAGAGATATTAAAATGTGGTCAGTGATGGGCAGAAAGCCCTTGATAAACGCTACAATATTCTGTCTGTTTTGTCTTATTTGGCTTAAAACTCATGGAGATATGACTGATTTAAAATGGTATGTCATTTGGACAATTTTTTGACATGCAAGTGAAAATACAGAAAGTGCTAGCTCAGTACTTGGTATGCCCTCCTTTGGCCTTCAACACAGCCTCAATCCTTCTAGGCATGCTCCTGATCAATTTCTGACAATCTTCTTCTGTGATTTCATCCCACTTTTCAGCTGCTCTGTCCCATATTTCCCAAACTCCAGAGGGTGCTGTGTCATATCCATTGAGCTTGTGTTTGAGGGTTGTCCAGAGGTGTTCAATGGGGTTCAGGTCAGGAGATTGAGCAGGCCAGCTCATGCAATGGATGTTGTTGTCTTCAAACCACTTGGTGGCCAGTTTTGACTTGTGTTTAGGATCATTGTCTTGCTGAAAAATGGCCACCTCTGGATCAACACCCAAAATATCCATGCTCTCCAGAAGGTTGTTCTCCAAAATGTCCACATACTGCTCTGCATTCATCCTGCCCTCCACCTCTGCCATGTTTCCAACTCCTTCCCACCCCATACATCCCCACACCATGATATTTCCTCCTCCAAATTTGACTGTTTCCACCACATTTCTCTCTCCCAAGGATTCACCCTTCCTCCCCCACACATACTGCTGTCCATCTGACCCATATCGATTGATTTTAGTCTCATCTGACCAAATAACCCTTTTCCAGTCATCCACAGTCCAGTTTCTGTACTTCTGTGCAAAGTTTAAACGAGCCTTCCTGTGAGCTGCAGTGAGTTTGGGCTTCTTCTTCGTTTTAGATGTGTCCACATCATGCCTGAGAAGGGAATTTCGAATGGTTTGGGTGGAGACAGGTTGGTCAAGGAGGGGATTGATGTTTCTGGCCACTTCTGTAGCATTTTCAGCTTTGCCAGTGTTGATTTGTTGGATAGCAGCACGTTCATCAGTGGTAGACAGCTTTCTAGGACGCCCTGCTTGATGGTTCTCCTTGTCAGGATACATCTCTTTGGCCAGAGAAGCAATCTTTGACTTGGATACCCCAGTTTTAGCAGAGATTTCCCTGGATGAAGCAGAAGTTTGGAGGAGAGAGAGGATATTGTCTTTCTGGGTGGATGTGATGGGTCTCATGATTTGATGAGGGCTATAGAACAACTGGATGCCCTTATATATGGTCCAGCTGGCAGCTATGATATCATTATGATGTAGCCATTGCATCATTGTACAACTCCACTTATGATGTCATCTATGAGACATCACATAGTTACAATACTGATTTTGAAGTGGCAACTCAAAAAATTGTCCAAATGACATACCATTTTAAATCAATCATATCTCCATGAGTTTTGAGCCAAATAGGACAAATAAAACAGATTATTGTAGCTCTTATCAAGGGCGTTCTGCCCATCACTGACCACATTTCAATATCTCTACTCAGTATTGCTTAAATTGGCAATCTTTCCAAAAATGCGAAACATGTGGACAATTTTTTGACCCACTGTAGAACTTGTGGAATGCTGGCAGAGAATGCGAGTTCGTACGTCGGATTTTCGGTGCTTCCTCCTGTCCAGCTTCTTTCGTTCTTCCTCCTGCGCGAGCCCTTTCTGCGCCCATCTGTATTCCTTGATCAGGCCTCTCACTCGTTCAAGAAATGCTTTCTGGATGTTGAGGCGGTCTGACTCTCCATATGGTGTATGTCCGTCAAGAATCATTATGTCAGCGAATACTCGTGCTGCAGACGCATTCCAAGCATGTCTCGGTGTTCCTCCTAGATAGATCCGGAATCTGTCCCTGTTACAGCAATCTGGACTGTCGCCTTTCGGGTCCCATGTCGCTGCGAACCTGTCGGCTTCGTTGCTAGTCGGGTCGAGGACCAGTTGTCGACGTGCCAATAATTTCTTCAAGTAATCCCGAATGGCTTTCTACAACTATCTCGACGTTAGTAGTGGGAATCCAGAGCATTTCATGATCAATCAGTTACCTGGAACTTGTTGACCTCTGGTGGTCTCGCTTTGCTCAACGTTGTCCTTTTGGGTGGCTTGGACGGAAAACCTGATGTCCTGGCAGCGGTTGCCGTTGTTTCTGGAAGACGTCCCGACCTCTCTAGCGCAGAGATCAGTCTGTTGAAGTTACGATCTATATTCACGTTCATCTCAGCTAGGGCATTGAGAAAGAATCCACCATTCTGAGGCTGCGGTTGTTGCTGTGAAACAGTTGCAGTGAATCAGCTTGGAATTGTCAACAAGCTCACCCCAGCAAATCTATCCTCTTCCTCGTCGGACTCAGGTGTCGTACTAGGTGGACGGGCAGTCTGGTTCAATGACTCGCTTGTGTATCCGCCATCCTCATGGAATCGCAAAGGATCACTGTTATATTGGAATGTCCCTGGACGAATGTTTGGACGTGGTGGCTACAACAGTAAAACTCGTGTTTCGTTCAAGACAAGACGAACACTCAACTCACCGCTGCACTGGGGCCGGCCCCTGACATTATGGAATAACCAGAAGAATGTGCTCGATTTGCAATTGAGAGAGAAGTTCAAGACAATGTCAGATATAACCAGATGACATCCAGAAGCAGCAGCATTAATTGCTCATGTTGGCCGTGTACATGTGCCGGGCACAGGCCAGGCGAGCATTGTATGCTCATGTTGTCATTATCTCACTTCTAGATCTTCACAAAGGCGTGAGCCTTTCAGACATACTCTAGATATTCCCATCTTCCTCTACCTGTGCACATTCCCAATAAAGTATGTCCATGGACAAGTGCGCTCTCAACGGTCGGGAGAACGTAAGTCACTCTTACCCTCTACTGAATGATGCTCTAAGCAAGCTGTAGAATTCCTGGTATCGTTTCAAAAGTGACTTCCCCAAGAAATTGAGGACGACCGGAAGGTGAGAGGTTTTGGAATTTGCACTCTCGAGACTTGTAACAAACTTTTTTACATCAAGCATCCCAGCTACTGAGTTGGAACCGGAGCCCACTTCTCACCCTGTGAGTCACTTTCCTCTGAGATAGCGATGCACGAACATAAGACCCCATGGTGTAGCATTCCATCCCGAAGAGCCTCGAGGAATGGGTGCACCACTGGCTGCCTGCGGAAGATGACTATACTCTGGCGCTTCAAATCTTGTCTCGACAGCATCTCACAAGCCAAGGTTCTTTCACCGAAGCCGACAAAAACTCATTACTGATGATAACTGGGATACAAAACTGGGATACACAAACCCGAGATGTTTTCTTCAGCGTAGCTGAAGACCATGTTAGGAAAAGGTGAAGTCTATATCGCTCGTTCCGAGACCGTCACTCATACCAATTCAGGTTGAGATCCAAACCTGATATTCCTTCTACCCAACATTCCTATGAGAACACGAAATTCTTCACCATTCTCAGCAAAATCTCTGCCCTCAGCACGATCCCCATTATGACTGAACAAGAAGCAATCGATCTAGCGCATGCGTTGATGTGCCTCGAAGGTATGAAGAACGACGGCCATGACCCATACCCTGCGATGCACCGCCTTCTCGTCAACCAACCATTTCAATGGGATGCCAGAGACTGGAATAGATTGGAGGAATTTGTTGCAAGCGTGTTCGAGTTTAAAGTGCCCTTTCCGACTACATCGCCCAGTCAACCTGTGGCTGATACCTCCCCGTCCAATCCTGTTTTTTCTCCACCGCCACCACAACCACCACAACCACCACAACCACCACAACCACCACAACCACCACAACCACCACAACCACCACAACCACCACAACCACCACCACCACCACCACCACAACAACAACCACCACCACCACCACCACAACAACAACAACCACCACCACCACCACCACCACCACCACCACCACCACCACCACCACACCATACAGTGCCGAGTCAACCTGTGGCCGATATGTCCCCGTCCAATTCTGTTCCTCTTCCTCTTCCTCCTCCTCCTCCTCCTCCTCCTCCTCCTCCTCCTCCTCCTCCTCCACAGCCAACACAACCTCCACCACCGCCGCAACAACAACAAGATTCTGCTGCTACCAGAGCTTTTACGCCTCCAACGGTCGTACCTGTTCCTATAAATGTTGATCCTGCTCCTGACACTGGAGCTTCCCTCGCGAATCAGTTCGTTGATCTTCCACATCGCTTTTCACTATGGCTGACTTTTCTCGGAATGATCTAGGTCTTCACGGGAGCCTGACAGGAGAGCTCCACACCCACATTTCTCCAAGTAAGCCAATCTTCGTCTGCGGTTACTAGCACTTCTTAAGGATTTTGCAGCAGCTTTGGCTACGCTCAAGAAAACAGAAAGTGGGTACTGAATCGCAGCGGCTGCTTCTCAAGCTTACTAGTCGATCTTAACAGTGCTTCTGGCCCATTCCCATTGGTCTCTCAAAGCGCAATCCCGACAACAGGGCAGACCACCTCTGCCTTCCTTCCAGTCTCGCAGGGACCTGGATTCTTTCCCTCGGTCTCGCAGGGATCTGGTTTCCTTCCCTCGGTCTCGCAGGGACCTGGTTTCTTTCCCTCGGTCTCGCAGGGACCTGGTTTCTTTCCCTCGGTCTCGCAGGGACCAGGCTCCACCTTCTTTCCTTCAAATTCGCAGACGGGGTTTCCAGGGACACAGCCAAGTACTTTCACCCTTTTCCCCTCAAATTCGCAAGGGACAACCAGGAGAGGTCAGTCTCAGTCAGCTATCTCCTCGACTTCCATGGACCGAGACTGTTTCGACTCATTGACCACCATCATACGACCCAACGGCATGTCAGACACCGTATCCTTGTGGTACACAATCATACACTCCTACACAGCGAGCAAACCCCGCACCCCGACCTGGTATGGTCTTACCAAGGGGCCCTTCGAGATCAGTGGATTTGGCCCCTCCCTGCTATCTCAATACGACTCCCCCGAAGACAAGGAACGAAGGTGCCTGGTGGTTGTCCACCAAAACACCGACACTGGGACTCGGAAACTCTTTGTAAGGCAGATATCCGACCAGATGCACCGTTGGAAAGCGTACGAGTGGGATCCTCAGGCAATTGCGTTGCAAAAGATCGAACACCCCGACGGTGGGATTTACCTCTCGCTGGGAACGGGTGCTCTGCACGCAGAGAAAGATCCTAGTCCTGCATGGGTTCTAAGCGCAGCAATCCAGGGCCAGCAGTACAAAGACTTCATGGACACTAGGCAACGGGCTCCCGCAGGCTCAAAGAATCGGCAGCCTGATGCTGTCAGGTTTGAAGCTCCGAAGACGTTTTGATTGCTCGATAGTACGATACATATAGACATGCTTTCTTCCTATTTGATCAATATTAATTATGTCAGTGAATCCTTCAGCACTAGTACTCTAGATCTGTCAGCTGAGCTTCAATGTTGCCAATCACCCTCCAGTGTTTCCTTATCTAATTCATGCGCTTATGTCTTAAAAATGTCTGCGTTCAAATCCGTCTCAGGTTAGAATCCATCTAGTTCCTGGATCATGGCTACAATAAGCAGTCCATCATATACATGTGTGCCGTTTGCGGTCATTCTCTTCATGTGCGGGGACGGCTGCAAGCTCGTCACATAGCAGTTGATGTATGCTGATGTATTGATGCTTTCATGATGTTCTAGATCTGGGGTTTTTTGATTCCTTCGAATTCAAGCGACGTATTTGCCAGACACGACCCACTGCACTGCTGTAATCATGACTTCTACACGCATATTCAGAAGAGAACAATGTGTTGTCTCACCTCGCGGTGTGCAGAAATGGGGATA
This sequence comes from Tetrapyrgos nigripes, assembly GCA_013368315.1. Lineage (NCBI taxonomy): Eukaryota > Fungi > Basidiomycota > Agaricomycetes > Agaricales > Campanellaceae > Tetrapyrgos > Tetrapyrgos nigripes. The sequence goes on from JAACJM010000378.1 coordinate 41,551, forward strand.
GTTTTTCTGTATGTCGGGTATATCCTTCGGAGAGCCCTAATCATGAGGTCGATAATCTTGAGATTTATATTCACTCCTATACATATCATCCAGCACCTTCACACTTCAGTGTGCTATGGTGTGCATACTTTCTCCGCGATATTAGTTATGGGGTTTCAGTAAGAATTCTAGATTCCTAGGCGCTTGTCCGATGTCCTATGCTGGTTTACTCTTGACATACTGGGCTACCAACGTCAACTTCCGCTGTGGAACCCTGCAAGCTGGCAGATCATCGATATTCTGATGTATCGCGAATTCGTTCATGCTCAAGTCTCTGCATGGACACGCTTCCTCGGTGTTTGTTCTTGGATACTCGGAGCAGCCTGTGGATTTAACTAAAACACCCAGACAACCTGCTGTCAGAAATCCAAACTCTCCCAGTTTTTCACCTACTGCAACGCACTATGCCGTCCCGCACCGCTATCAACTCTCGTACCCGCCGTACAAGGCCTTCTCCTACCATTCCTCCTTCAATTCTCGCACAAATCATCCGAAAGAGAAAATCGGCTTCATACGCTCTTCACAAAGCCATTCCGGATAACAACCACTTTAATCTTCTCTTCGCTATGGACAAGGATGATCAAGTGTCAGTGAGTACCTCTTTTTTTCGATTACTCCTGCGCTTGCTGACATGTTTTCTCTCTCTCTCCTTTCTGAAGGCCGCGGATACCCTTGCGTATGTCTTGAGGAACCAAACCCCTGATATCCAGCAGACGAAGGCAAAGGTCGCTCCCCACTCGATAAACACTCGGGCCTATATAGGTCTCGAGGGCCTCTTTACTGAGATCCCCAGGACAGCAAGATTCGAGATCGAAGTCGCTTACCACGTTACGCATCGAGGGCAAGTTGCGGAGGCTGGTAACGAAATCCCTTCATCATTCTGACACTTCATAGTGTCGGCCTACTATGACCCAAAGCAAACCATCAACCCAATCCTGGACTGTTGGGGAATCAAATGGAGAGGGGAGCTAGTCATACTTCCACTTATAGATAACCCCAGGCACTGCATTTTCTCCAACGAGCGTGCTCCCAAATACATGCTCAAGATAGTAGCGATGCGGTGCGTCTCTTCGAATTGGGGTCGTGCCGCTCAGCTTGTTTACATGTTCACAGTTTCTGTAACCATTTATTAGAGTCGTGGCAGTCTGGAGGAAGAAAGGGCTGGGGATTATTTTTGAGCTGCTGATTTTGTCGTCTCATGCCCTCTCATTGATCACTATATGCACGATTATTTACATGCCTATATGTACTTATATGCTACTCTACTATGACATCCATTCCCTTTGCTATTTTCTTGATCATAAGGTGAAACACGTAGGTTCACGTCACATCCTGTGAACGTGTCAAAAACTCTTGTAACTCATAACCGTCTTGAAGACTTTGTGGGAGTCCGAAAACCTTCCTATTATGGTATCCTACAAACCAGTACAAATTATGGACCGCATGTTGGCTGCAGGGTTTCCATTTTTGAAAACTCAAGGAGACGATTGCTACCCATACATTACGGTCCTCTCCAATTGGAAATCGAGGGATGGAAGCAGGCAATTGGGACTATACATGCTCAAACTGGTCAGAGTGGTTGATAAGTTACGTCATTTGCACTTGATCATTCGAGTACTTCACTGTGACGAGTTCTTCTTTTTTTTTTGGCTCTTTATTTAACGACCAGCAGGCCAGACTAAGGGCCAAGGCATCGGGGCAGGCAGCCCCGGTAGAGTAACTACAATAAGTATAGTACTGAGTATTCTAAGTATAGTACCGGTCCCGGGACAGGCTGTCCTCATCCACACGTTGGTTTGACTGGGTTGTTTACCGAACTGTAAGGTAGAGCCTAGTTGTCCTGTCCAGCATTGTGTGACCCTGCCGAACACTTCGCGGTTCAGGCCGTACTTCGTCTCTTTCATTAGCTGCGTGGGTTTGAGAGATGGCGGGATTCAGTTGGCAGGGAGGTAGTGGCTCGCGATCGAGCAGTTTTCCCACTTCCGTCTCCACTGCTTCTCTTTTCGATCCCTGTTTCGTCAGATAGGTTGCGGTGCGTCATTTGTCTCTGTAGCCGAAAACCAATAAACAAAAAGTCAAACAATGAAGAAAAAAAAGGCAGTCCTGGTACTCAGATTCCCGTTTCGCAGGTATCCAAGGCAAGGTCTCCTCTTCATGAGTAATTTGGCCAGCAAAGCTCACTTGTCCTTAGATTCCCATTGCGTGGGTGTCCCAAGTTGAGTTTGCTGTGCTCTGCCATGGCTTTGAGTATCGCTGAGAGAAATAGAAATGACGCACGAAAAGTGGCTGCATGGCAATGGCACCAGAGCAAGGGTAGGCATGGACGATACTGTCAGCAGTCGCGTTACGACGTTGTTTTAAGGTTTCCAGAGTACTAAACAACAAAATGTCAGAATAAAATAAATGATAGACTGAGAAATAAAGACGTACAGGACTTTGAGTACAGTAACGGCACTAGAGGTAGAGTAGACGCTGACGATACCGTCAGGCAAGTCACGCAGTGTTGTTTTGACGTTAGTTTCTTCGTACATGACTTCGTGTTCCAATCCATCTCTCGTCGTTGACGATATTGCAGGCATCCTTGGCCAAACCGTTGCGCGTTCGTTCCCAGCGATCCCAGTGTGACTAGGGACCCATGAGATTTCGAGACACAGGACCAGCGAATAAGATAAGAGTCGCCAAAAGTCTTGAAATTGCCGAGAGAAAAACGACGTACCTAGTTGGATTGCAGTAAACTCCTGCCGTGGCCGGTGTAGGTAGCAGAAGATCCACGACTTTTTGTCATGGGGGTCAGCAAAGCTAACCGTTCCATAGATGATACAGAGAACACCAGCGTCCAGTCCCATAGAGGCAAGCATATCAATAATCATCCAGAAAGGAAACCGAAAAGATGTACCAAAATGTGCACAGTTGACGCCCTCAATCTCGCCAAAGTCAAGTTCAAATTGCAAAAAGTCCAGAATACGATCTGTAAAACGAAAGAGCGAGTTGTGTGGCCAACCAAGTTGGCTTAAAGACACAGGACCAAGCCTGTGTCGAGTGCTGGCTGAGCCAGGACTCACGCAGCGAAGAAGATGCATATGGTGGTAGTAGGAAGGAGAGCAACCCACCGTGTCAATAATTCCATGGTCACATCATTGGCGCTTATTAATATTATCACCCCTTTTTCTCATATCGTCAAGTCCTGGCTCGGTCCAGCGCTTAGCACCAGCTAGGTCCGGTGCTTCTACTACTGACTTGGTCAGTATATATCATATCATTAGTCCCCAATCCCTCCGGTTAGCCTGGCACTTATGTCGGAAATCCTACGACAGATACTTCTGTGGGAGAACGAAGTTTCCTTTTATCGCAACTTCTGGGTACCCTGCGGTCCACTTGTCTTTCTGAATACTCCAACACTCCCCTATGCTTATTCTGAAGAGGAAGAAGAAGCACCATCCCTTAACCAAGGCCGTCTTGCCCTGTCCTCCACTGGTAGTACTGCAGATCAAGCCGCACCCTCTGGCAATCGAACGTTTCTTAATGTTCAGAGGGCACTGCATGATATCCTTTCTGACCTGCATGTTCTATGCAAAGGGTTGGGATCTGACCAGGAAAGTCTAGCTAGGGACAGGCTGGAAACGACTATTTCCATGGAGTTGGTCCGGATGCACCAACAGAAATGTTTGCAGTGGGATCAACAAATCATGGATTCTTCGATGTTCAACGGCATTCCTACTGTTTTCACCGGTTAGTCTTCCTTTCTCATTTTTCTTGGGTGTTCTGACTTTTTACGTAGATCGTTACTTTCATTCCAAGGCTCCCAAGCATCCAGCTATCAGAGCAGCGACCCTTAGCGTCCTCATTCAGCAGAGCCTCTTTGGATCCACTCGAAGAGCAGCTGCTGTCCAAATTCAGTCTCTCAAGGACACTCTCATAGCCGTTGGCGTCCCCGATACTCTCATCAACGACATTCCAGACGACCCTCGGACCATCCAAAAATGGTACGACGTTGATCCAGTCTTGACGACCTATCTCAGTTGCCCCATGTGTTTCAATTTACACGACATGGATCCAGATATTCGTTGCTGCTCTGCCTGTGAAGCAGAGCTTTGGAAAACATCCACGCTCAACGGAAAGGAGTTAACGTTGCCGACTCCTATCTGAAAGTATGAGCACCAGAGAATGGAGCACTGGCTGGGCCGATTACTCTCTAGGAAGGGGATTGAGGACATCATTGATGCGTATCGACCGGATTACGAGAGAAAGCCGTGGTCAACCCAAGGACAGTCTATTGACGATATCATGGAGTCTATCATTGTCCACAAGCTTAAAGCTGTAGACGGCAAGCGATTCTTCGACTCTCCCGAGGGCGAGGGACGTTACATATTCGGTTTTGCAGCCGATGGCTTTGATCCCTTCCATATGAAGGTAGCTCATCAGTCTGCCCATGCTACTGGCCTTTGGATGGTCCTCTATAATTTCCCACCTCACCTGCGATATTTGCCGGAAAACATGTATCTGGTGGGCGTTATACCTGGCCCCAGGACACCGTCGGTTATTCGCGGACAATTCGGCCCTACTCTCAAATTGGTGGTGGATGATGTGACCAAATTTGAAGGTGGGGTCAGATTTTCTCGCACGTACAAATATCGTTGGGGACAGGTTTGCAAGACCGCTTGCGTCATTGTTCTGGCAGATGCGTTAGCTTTGCGAGAGATTGGTGGCTTTCCTTCCGCAACTTCTCAGTTTCCATGCACCACTTGCCTGCTTCCTCTGCAAGATCTGCGAAATCTCGACAGAGAGCACTGGCCACGCAGGGAGTTACTCCCGCATCTTGAGAAGGCTGTGGATTGGAAGAATGCCAGAACCCCTGCGGAACAGGACAGATTGTTCGAGGCTAATAAGATCAGATGGTCGGAACTCAACAGGCTCACCAATTTCAACATAGTTCTATCATCCCCAGCGGAATATTACCATTTATTCTTTTTAAATGCACTACAGGTCCATTGTCGGGAGACTTGGGGTATTGACCTTGCCAATGATGGAGGGGATGGAACTCCAGCCACTGACATGATCGTCGACGACTCTGAACCAGAAGGCGACGACACTGTACAATACAAGACACGTCAAAAAAGACAATCTTCTAGAAGACGTCGTTCACCATCTTGTTAATGTCTGCAGCTCTACCTTTCCTCACATCAGCTCCAACGCTCGACAGTATTTGACCGATTGGACCCACACTCCACAGGACAGACCCCTTCCCAGTCCATCTGCAGGACCGGTTCCGCCAGGAGGGCATGAAAGGAGACGGCCTCCAAATCTTTCTCTCGACCCTCGGCCCGAACTAAACATCACAGACAAACACCAATATCTGAAGTGCATCAAAGCGCTGTATCGTTACGTTCATATGCCTGGCAGTCTGACCCCGGAGGATATCTCAACCCGTGGTAGTCTTCTTGTGTTGCGTCTGTTACTCAAAGACTGCGGTCTTCCTGATGACAAACGGCTCAAAATCGAGTGTGTGGCTCTGCTGATAACATGGGTAAGTCCATTTCACCTCTTCCACCAGACTGTAGTCTTAACGTTCTTGTAGGTTGATGATCATTTTCCCCCAATACCACCTGAATTTTCGAGGCCATCAGTCTGTGGAAATGCGGTTTTGGGGTCTGATGTAATGTCCCAGGTGCACGCCGACATGAAGAAAACTCTCCTGCCATCATGGATCAGCCCTGCTCCGGGAGATTGGGGATCTTCTCGCCGCGGCAAGCTCTCTGCAGATGAATGGCGAGTCATTGGGATTGTTCATCTTCCCGCAACCCTCATCCATCTATGGGGAGTCAACGCTAGCTCCAGAAAATTGGAAATGTTAGAGAACTTCATGTGTCTCATAGCAGCTATACGGCTAGCAGGGTTGCGGTCAGTGAAGTTGGAGCATATCCGACTGTATGAGACTAATGTGAAGATGTACCTGACAACTCTACAAAGTCTTTATGGTTCAGCAGAGGTTAGTGTCTACAAACCGCACCATCATGTCATGGTACACCAATGCGAGGTGATGTATTGGTTTGGCCCTGTACATGCTCGAAATACTAGCTGGGTGGAGCGGTACATATATACAATGCAGGAGCAGAACTTGAACAACAAGTTCGGTAAGTTACAGCTTCAATCTCCTTCTTCAATTTATGACATTGGAAACTAGGTCAGTTAGAAGGAACTATGATGCGCTCTTGTTCAAGGACCGCCAACTTGCATGCACTCCTGAAAGAGGATTCTGCATCTCGGCAAGTTCTGGTTCGCACAATCGAGAAGCTCAAGAAATTGCAGAAGGAAGATTCTAGAGGCACTCGAACAGCTAATCTAATTGACCCTGACAATACTGGGGTATCTGAAAAAGCCCAGCCCGATCTTCTGCCTGACGTCCACCTTCAAAGGATAGCTCATGTTCTGGACAATGTTTATGGTTGTAATCTCTACTCCCAGAATTGGAACGCACTCCGTAGAGCTGTTAGCAGGGTGAAAAATGTTTCACTGAGAGGTGTTCGCTTTTCCACAAAACTTGGCACATCCAGGAAATAGCCGTGTCTTGTGTCGGAAGCTACACTCACCGGAAGAAGTAGTTTGTAGGATTGAAAGCATCTTTACATATAGTCATTTCACTCCGAATGGTATCCAAACTGAATGTTTACTCTTTGAAGTGCAGCCTTACTTGCCATTATCAAATGACAAAGCTCCAGCTTATCACCCTCTGGATCAAATGTACAAGAAGTTTGGGTATACTTTGGTTGGCGACGCTAGTCCAGTTCGAGAAAGTTCCTTTGTCATAACTGGCGAGAATATTTGTTCTCACTGGGCTGAAGTGACTCTGGAAGTGGGTGTCCATGTTGTAATCCCCTTAAGTGAGGTAAGTACAGGCTTAAACTTGTACATTGTCTATAACTCATCTGTGAGGTCTGTAGCTTCGCCCCTGAGAAAGTGAGCTGGAAGCATATTTTTGATTTTGATTTTGATTGTTTGGATGGCCAAAGGACAAATTTACAGTACTGGGGTACTTTTGTCGTCAGTTGTATTTTTCATAGTTGACATAAGGCTCCAACCGTACTATCTATTTACTGTGTATATACGGTTATACTGTATACAGAATCGTATATGTATAGGCCCGCACCGAGCTTTTTATACATACAGTGGTTATACAGTTTATACGGTTTAAACAGTTCGTGACCTCCTCTTGGGAGCTGAAGCGTTGAGAACGGGATTCTGCCACCGACTTCCTATTATACATCCTTACCCAAATTTGGGCTTCTGAATGACAGGATCCTGATTAAAAAAATCAATGACCTGTGAGGCTCTAACGGCGAGGACTTCAGAGACATCCTCTTCCTTCCTTGCCCACCTTCTCCAGGATGGAAAAGGCTCGATGCAGAACGAACAGTGCGCCTTTTTGAAAAACCCTGGTAGCCAAATTGCCGCTCTCTATATATTCCTCTCGCAACACCAGACCGACCGAATCTCCGAGGTCTTCAAAAATGTACCAGAACCCGATGATCCCGAAGAACGATGGCCCGTCTTCAATCGCTGAATAGACCTACTCTTTGGCAACGATGTCCGTGATCCAACTACCAATAGACTCTTGCATATTCGACGGGGTGCATTCGGTATGGATCTAGTCGTGGAATATCTTGCAAAGTCTGCGGACACCGGCTATTCGCGAAGCTCTTCTCAGCACGGTTTGAATCAAAGGCGGGCTATTGGACATCAATCCCCCCTCCGTTATCCGTAGAAAACACGGCTCGACCACCGAGCACATATAGTAAACAGTTTTATACAGACGTATCCACATAAATAATTGATTTGCCCTATACATCAGTACGGTTAGAGCTTTAAGTTGACATGTATACCATCTCCTTACACGAACAAGTATTTTTAATGTTTCGAGAACACATTTACGATTTCATTTCGAGTACAAGATACATCTCAAGTCATCATGACATACAAAACGTTTGACGAGCCAAAGACAGTCCAGTCAACACATCTGTTCCAGGGGTCCCCGTCCATTGACTTGATTGGCCTTCTGCAACTTTCCCCTTTCACTTCCTCGGGCACTTCCTGAATCTTTCCCTATTCCTTGCTTTCTGGCGCTCACTATTCTTCTTCTTCTCTTTGACAAAAGCCCGGCCGTTTTCGAAGCACTGCTGATTTCCAAACCAAGCTCGGTGGATAATGCGGATCCATTCTTTCCTCGCAAGATACTGGTTGCAGTTCTGACCTGAGGGATAAGAGCAAGTATTTCAGCAACAAACGGAGGAAGAAAGACCAAGACGCTCACAAATCAGAATTTTATCAAGTTTGTGCAGCCCATAAAAGGTGTAAAGCTTTTCCACAAGGCAACGCTTGTTCACGCAATCTTCAGCAAATCATCGGGCGACAATTAGGCACAATAACTTACCCTATGCCATATTGTCTTCATACAATCACAAATGGAGAAGTAGACAACGTGCTTCTTGTCAGCTTTGCCACAACCAGCACATGTAGAGTCGTCAATCCATTTGAAGGGGGACTAGTCCGTACATTATAATCAGACAATGCAGATGGGCAAGACACTTACATCGGTGTGACGGCCGGACTCTTTAGCATTCTCTCTGATAATATGAAACATGCGGCGAGTCTCTTCTAGACCGAGTACATTAGCAACTATCTGTAGAATCAGAAAATGAGCGATAGGGGCTGAGGATGGTGAGCCATGGCATCCCACCTGGAAATGATCAGACTTCCTCGGAAGATTGAAGTCTTTTGGGTGGAGATGGAGATGGGTAGGGTCGGCTGGTTTATCTGAGTCCCGAATTGGCACCATAAAAACTGGAACAAGGGGATGTGTGCGAGCGACGACATCTTCAGCGGGAACGATTTTTGCGAGATCTAGTGGTAAATTAACGACTCTGTTGTCCTGGGGCAGAACACATAAATACGGAACGACAGCACTGAGTAACTGCTACTTACCCAGTGTGAGGACGAAAAAATCTCAAAAGGACCTTTGAAAACCGGCTCGTCATAGTCACTTTCATCTTCATCGTCGTCTTCTTCATCATCGTCTTTGTCACCGCCGCCGCCATCTCCATTTCCGACTGGATCATCTCGGTGTGCCTCCTTACCATTATGGGAAAGGCCTTCCTGTTGTTCTTGCTCTTCCTCGTAAATATCCTTGATGTCCTGGATCCATTCCTGGACAGAATCTTTCTTCTGACACACACCACCTGTCTCCAGCAAAGTATCGAGAGGTTGTCGGGTTTCATACCAGTTTTGACCATCCCAGACCTCAATGGTCCTGGTAGATGTCATGCGGGCGAACTTCGGGTTCTGTTTGCCGACTTTTTTAGGTGTTTCGTGGAGGAAGCGGGTGGGGAGCAAGAACGCAGAATGTGTCGATGAATTAGAACCTGTGGAAGAACAGGAGGGAGTAGGAGATTGAGATCTGAGTCGTTTGGAAGGGACAAACGGGGAAGGAGAAGCGAAGGTCTAAAGCAAAGCTGTATGTCAAGAATACTCAGCATATATCACAACTAGATAGCGCTCACCTGCATGATGATCAAGCACTATACTATTGTTGAGCAGGGATTGAAGGAATTCACCGACCAAGTCAGTAGTGGAAGCACCGAAACCTAGTCAGTGCTAAGTGCTGGACCGAGCCAGGACTTGACGATATGAGGAAGAGAGGTGATAATAAAGAATAATTAATAAGCGCCGATGGGGATGTGACCCTCATGTGACCGTCCATCGAATTATTATTAATATAATTGACGAGTCGTTCTCCGCCTCTACCACCAATTCATCTTCTTCGCTGCGTGAGTCCTGGCTTGGCCAGCACTCGACACAGGCTTGGTCCTGTGTCTTTAAGCCAACTTGGTTGGCCATACAACTCCCTTCGTTTTCGTTTTACAGATCTCGTTCTGGACTTTTTGCAATCTGAAGACTTTGGCGAGATTGAGGGCGTCAACTGTACGTTCTTTTGGCACGTCTTTTCGGCTCTTTTCTGGATGATTATTGATGTGTTTGCCTGCAGGCTATGGACTATGGGACTTGACGCTGGTGTTTACTGGTATGATCTATGGAACGGTTAGCTTTGCTGACCCCCATGACGAAAAGTCGTGGATCTTCTGTACGGTCTGCTATCTACACCGGCCAAGACAGGAGGTCACTGCAATCCACCTAGGTATGTCGTTTGCAGCATTATCCTGCTAAGTACTTTCACTGAAGTCTTGCAGGTTTCTCTCGGGAATTTCAAGACTTCTGGCGACTCTTATCTTATTCTTTGCGTGAGTCATGGCTTGGCCAGGACTCGACAGGCTTGGTCCTGTGTCTTTAGCCAACTTGGTTGGCCACATAACGCCCTTCGTTTTCATTTTACAGATCGCGTTCTGAACTTTTTGCAATCTGAAGACTTTGGCGAGACTGAGGGCATCAACTGTGTACGTTCTTTTGGCACGTCTTTTCGGCTTCTTTTCTGGATGATTATTGATGTGCTTTCAGGTTACGGACTACGGGACTTGACGCTGGTGTTTGCTGCTATGATCTATGGAACGGTTAGCTTTGCTGACCCCCATGACAAAAAGTCGTGGATCTTCTGTACGATCTGCTACCTACACCGGCCAAGGCAGGAGGTCACTGCAATCCACCCAGGTATTGTTTGCAGCATTATCTTGCTAATTACTTTCACTGAAGTCTTGCAGGTTTCTCTCGGGAATTTCAAGACTCTTATCTTATTCGCTGCGTGAGTCATGGCTTGGCCAGGACTCGACAGGCTTGGTCCTGTGTCTTGAAGCCAACTTGGTTGGCCACACAACTCCTTTTTCGTTTTACAGATCGCGTTCTGGACTTTTTGCCATCAGAAGACTCTGGCGAGATTGAGGTCGTCAATTCTGTGTACATTTTTTGTACGTCTTTTTCGACTTCATTTCTGGATGATTATTGATATGCTTCCCTGAAGGTTACGGACTACTGGACTGGACGGTGGTGTTTACGGTATGGTCTATGGAACGGTTAGCTTTGCTGACCCCCATGACGAAAAGTCATGGATCTTCCATACGGTACCTACATCGACCAAGAACGGAGTTTACTACAAACCAACTAGGTATGTCATCTGCAGCATTTTCTTGCTAAGTACTGACACTCAAGTCTTACAGGTTTCTGTTGGCAATATCAAGACTTTTGGTGACTTTTGTTTTATTCGCTGCGTGAGTCCTGGCTTGGCCAGCACTCGACACAGGCTTGGCCCTGTGTCTTTAGCCAACTTAGTTGGCCATACAACTCCCTTGCCTTCATTTTACAGATCTCGTTCTGGACTTTTTGCAATCTGAAGACTGGCGAGATTGAGGGCGTCAACTCTGTGTACATTTTTTGTACGTCTTTTTCGGCTTCATTTCTGGATGATTATTGATTATTGATATGCTTCCCTGAAGGTCACGGACTACGGGACTCGGTGGTATTTACTGGTCTGACCTATGGATTGGTTAGCTTTGCTGACCCCCATGACGAAAAGTCGTGGATCTTCCGTACGGTCTGCTACCTACACCGGCCAAGAAACGAGTTTGCTGCAACCCAACTAGGTATGTCATTTGCAGCATTTTCTTACTAAGTACCGTCATTCAAGTCTTACAGGTTTGTCTCGGCAATTTCAAGACTTTTGGCGACTTTGTTTTATTCACTGCGTGAGTCCTGGCTTGGGCCAGGACTCGACCCAGGCTGTGTCTTTAGCCAACTTTGTTGGCCATACGAGTCCCTTTGCGTTCGTTTTTGGACGTCGGTCGCGAGCCATAGTCAGGCTTGGTTCTGTGTCTATAGCCAACTCGGTTGGCCACACATTTCCGTCTTTACAGACCGCATTCTGCACTTGTGGTAATGTTAACACTTTGGCAAGATCGTCAACTGCATCCATCACTTGGGTACGTCTTTCTCGGCTTTCTTTCTGAATGACTGACTGATATCCATGTCTCCAGGCTACTGGCTGTTGATTTGACGCCAGTGGTATAGTTATGAACCCCACGCCTGCATTTTACGTTCCTCTACGCGATCGCTACCCGTCACTCCTTCCTTGGGGCAGCTGGTATTGTTTGTCATGACACCCGACATCAACCCGAGAAATGACATGGAACTTTCTCGTGGATTTGCCCTTCGGGCCACAGGCATTTCAGTCCAATACTGTGCACTGGATGCGGGACATATATCCCGTAGCCACTCGCGCCATCGTATCTTTGACCTTGTCAGTGTATCGCACTTAACTTCGTCATCAGTCTTTCTTTCAAAGCAGAGTATCCTGAACATGTGGAACAATAAGGTACCAGTGCAGGTTTTCCTATATCTAATGGAACAGGGTTTGACAGAAACCTTGAGGCCATTAGGAGAATGGCGTGGTAAGTGGGCAATGCTTCAGCTCTGGGATACGATCAGTAAGATTGGCCGTGTTTCTGGCACACAATTGGCGATGTTGGTTCCTTCAGCTAGTCGGGCTCTTGGGTTCTCGGGCAGGGAACGGGCAAGAGTTGAAGTGGGAATAGTAGCAGATGAGGAGACTTCCGGCTCAGCTAGCACGACTGCTGTCGGTAATGTTTCAGAGTTGGTGGGTGAGAGCAATGATGAGAATCTTTCATATGGCAGTAATCCGGGCTATACTGGGCGAGATTCGATTAGTGGTGGTAAGTTTTTGCTTTCTTGCTGATATCCAAGTCTTTGAACGACATTTCATCCACTCGAAAAGATCCAGGTGGGTTTCAACCCTATCTATGACACGGATATGAGAGACACGGTACGCTTCATTGAGACCAACACGATCAAAAACTACATGGACAAGCTCCGCATCCCTTTGCCAGACGGTACTGCCGTGGAAGCATTCGCAATACCTTGTCAGTGTCTCGTTCTATTTGTCTGGCTCTTATCAGACTAAAAATGTCAGTAGATCCCCTCGGTGTCTTGAAAGAGGGTCAGATCTACTACAAGCCCTCCAATTTTATCAAGAACACTGCGACAGGGTCGCGTATTGAAGTCTTGGAGGGAGAAGTACTGGTAGGTTAGGCTATCATCACAGCGGCGAGTCTGGCATAGATTGGCAGGTAGCATCGATGGTTTTGAATTTCTTACATAGTATTAACCTTTTTGACCAGTTACCCCATCCGTTTACCTTCAGATATCCAGAAGGTCTGTGGGTGCTTGTCTTGTGGGTGCTTGTCTAGCTGGACTTCCTGAGCTCATGTCTTTCCACGTTACTGCAGTCGACATACCGGCTTTGAAAAGATGGGTTGATGTTGTGATTGTTCCAATGGTGCCAGTCACACAGACATACCACGATTACGAGAAGTGAGCTTCATGAACATGCTTAGCGGCGGAGGTGAGTTTTCCTAATGTCATGGTGCTTCATTAACCTAACTAACAATCTTCATCAGATATGGATGGCGGTAATTCTCTTCTCTGACTTATCACCTGGCGACGTTTGCTGATTTGCGTCATAGATACCGTTTTCTTGATCTGGAATCAGGATGTCACTGTGCCGTTTCAAAGAACATCCCTCATTTTACGATTTCAAACGACAGGTCGAGCGAGTTCTGCAGTTTACAAGCCGTCTCGCCGATCTTCCAATCGAAGAACGTCAGAGAGCCTTTCAGCAGACTTATCTGGCTGGCATGGCACACGTCGACGTCGGTCTTTATTCCGCGTTTCATGATGCCGCTGTCTGGGTTCATGGTTACGATTCGCAAGCTGCAACTCGGCTTGCGTACAAGTATGTGTCCATTTGTGCGCAGCTTTGACAACATGTTGACAATCTTCAGGTTCAATTATGTCCTGGACAGTCCTAAAACCGGTCTCCGACTTAGGGAAGAAGTCTATGTCAAGGGCATGCAGAGGTACTTCAGAGAAAAACCTTCGAGCAATTGGACCCCGCAGGAACGGTTAGACAAACACCCCGATGACACCAAAAGGGCAAGCTCATCATCGACCTACTCGCCAAGGCAGGAGAAGACCTAGGCGACCGCTATCTCCACGAATTCGATGTCAACAACGGTCTTCTCCCAGAGCACATTGCCAACAAAACCACCCGACCAGACCAGGACCTAAAGAAACCGTGGAAGGACGTGCAAGATTTGGTCCAGAACTACTCCTCCGATAATCTGCCTGAAGCCAAACGAGACGTGATTCGTGCTGCTCTGAAGGCCGAGCTTGATCTTGTGACAGAGCATGTTCAGAAATCTTACGATGAGTTTCGTCGGGGTGCAGCGAGTTCTTCATCTTCCAACAATGTCTACGATCAGCCTACAAAAAAGCGCAGTGGAAAGGCTCCTCGAAGAGACTGCATGAGCTTTGCGAAGCAGGAATATGCAAAGCACATCTCTGGAATCTCTTTACTCTCCGAAAAGGTCGAGAGGATGAAGGCCTCGTATGCATACCATAAGAGCGAAAAATTCGGAAATTGCGTGGGTTTTAAGCAGCTTTGTGCCATCAAGGCTGACGCTTCGGCTCAAGGCAGCGCACCTAGTACACCCATGTTTGATGTGACCAGGTCTATGACCAGCGGATGTCGGCGTCTGTATCAACATTCCCCAGCGTAGTTATTTTCATCCTCCACCCATCTACATATGTGACTCCCGATTCTTCTTGGTTTTCTATGTGTAGTACATCATCTTCGAGGTTTCTCTTGGTGCTATCTCGTATCATCTTGTATTCTGTGTTCTTACACTGGGTGCAAACACTTGTAATTCCTTGGATATACAGAGGAATTACACAAGACTTACACTAGTACACTCAATATGTAAGTCCACTTGACTTACTGAAGTATTACCAAAGACCACTGTGAGACTTCATGCCTTACAATAGTCATATATAATTGTTCTATTTTTCTTGGTCTCTGGTAATACTTCAGTAAGTCAAGTGGACTTACATATTGAGTGTACCAGTGTAAGTCTTATGTAATTCCTCTGTATATCCAAGGAATTACAAGTGTTTGCACCCAGTGTTAGGACCCTTCTTGTATCTAGCTCTTCAGCATGTTTGCATTTAGTGTAACCGTACGCGTGCGAGAGTAGCAGGTGATCCTAAATTTTTCCTTTCGGTTCGAGGATTGCAAGTAGGACAGAGCCTACATGATGAGCTCCATCCTGAGGAAGACTCTAGCCAATGCTTTGACCAGCCGTTCGTTAGTATTATCTTCCAGGTCCACTAATGGTAAGCAACGCCGTCCTTCGTCGTACTTAACACCTCTAACGCGTCCCCACTCAGTCTTCACTCCCGTCTCTTATTCTCGTTTCCCCGTTGCACGAATTTATTCTGCCGCTGCCACTGCCGTACAACAGACCGAATCCACCTCTTTCAATCACCAGCAATTCTCTTCGTTGAAGGGCGCTGTTTCGGATGACCTCGTCACAGCCCTTGTAGACCGGCCCTTCAACCTCACAACAATGACACTCGTTCAAGAAGAAGTGCTTTCTCTTCTTCCAGCACTTGCGGATCCCTATGATACCAGCAAAAAGACCACCCGTGACCTTTTGGTACGGGCTAAGACTGGGACTGGGAAAACCGTGGCTTTCCTCTTACCCGCCATCGAAGCTCGGCTCAGTGCATCAAGGAAGCAGAAGAAAAGCTGTCAGGGATTCTGGTCTTCCCGGCGACAAGAATTTGAGACGACATGCAGAACTCAAGTATGCGCGTGAGACCGTCGGAGCACTTATCATCAGTCCTACCCGTGAACTCGCCACTCAGATTGCCAACGAAGCCCTTCGTCTGACGTCTTGTCCTGGAAGACCTGTAGAGGTTAGACTCTTAACCGGTGGTACCAATAAAAGGCCGCAAATGAAGGGTTGGATGACAGGAAGACAGGACATCGGTGGCTACTACTGGTCGTCTGCGGAACTTCATGATGTCTGAACCGGATGTGAAACATGGAATAGCTATGGCTCAACAAGTGTGTTGAGATACTTTGTTAATACGTTCTCTTGACTCACAAGCTTGCGCAGTTGATCCTGAATGAAGCTGACACCTTACTCAACATGGTTTCCGGGAGGATATAGAAGCAATCCAACAGCAGATCCCCCCCAGTCCTGAGCGTCAGACCTTCCTCTTCTCTGCTACTGTCTCTCCCCAGATTCGTTCTGTCGCTCAATCTGTGCTTGACCAGAACTTCAAGTACATCGATTGTGTTAGAACTGGAGACTCCCCAGTCCATGCACATGTCCCCAATATCACACCGTAGTCGCTTCAGCTTCTCAACAAATTCCTCATGTCATCCGTTTGATTCCCCATGATCAATTTGTCAACGCTGGAAAGTCGAAGATTGTTCTTTTCTGCCCCACCACCAGGTCGACCCAACTTTTTCCCACCATCTGCGAAGGGTCGCTCGCAGACTCCTTCCAGCTAGGGAGACCAACGTCTTGGAGATTCATTCCAGGAAGACCCAGGAAGGACGTGATGTAACATCCAGGGAGTTCAGATCGGATAAGTCTGGGGCTAGCATTCTCATAACTTCTGGCGTCTCTGCGCGTGGTGTAGATTATCCCAACGTCTCCCGCGTTCTTCAAGTCGGATGCCCCGCTGGCACGGATCAATACATTCACTGTATTGGCGTACTGGTCGTGGAGGAGCGTCTGTTGCTTGCCGTGCAGACCTCGTTTTACTGCCTTCGGAAATTGGTTCCGTCACGTGGGGGCTTAACAACATCCCTACCAAACCTGTGACAACGACTGACCTCGAGCAGCAGCTCATTGATGCTGCTAAGCAGTTCAACGAAGATCCAGAGTCTGTTGCTAAGAACAGTCGTTCTTCATACAGACATCCATACTCTCCTCTCCTTCCACAGATCAACGACATCCGAGACCGCATGATCGAGGACCGCATTCTCTGGGCTATTACCTAGGAAGGTCCGGAGATTTGCGCATTTCAAAGGACACTATAGTGGAGGGTTGCAAGACCTGGTCTGTTGAGCCACTTGGGCTAGTCGACTTATTCACTGGTCTTTACGGAATCTCAGGATTCCGTGCATCGACTGAATCGTCGCCTACGAATGGTTCACATCCTCCTAATTCGTTCACTGTTTCGCCGACGAGTGCTACTGGCGCTAGTGGGGCTTCACCTTCTTCAGCTGGACTCCAGAGTAGTACTAAAAGCGAATGGCAAAACTGCAGACGCACACCAAGGCACAGGCGTAGATATCTTAACATCATCCTCAACCTGTTTCGGTCCGTCCACGCCTGTTGATCTGTTTAGGTTACATCCAGAACCTAATTCAGGGTGCCAAGACACATGGTATTGCAACTGGTCGCTAGTCGCTAGTGCTTCTGACCGTCGGATGTTCTGCTTCAGGCTCCAGTCGTCGGTTGAGTCCTCCCACGTCATCTAGTGCTGCTGCTAGCTGGCTGCAGATCCCCGTAGTCGTTGTCGGAATTGGGGAATGGTCTTTAGATCGTTGAGCTGGGTTCTGTTCGGATTTGTTGGAGGCTCCAGCGCAGTCTTAACTGTTTTAGGCGGTTTTGTTCGTCAGAAGAGGATACCAACTCAACGCATCACCTTCCTCTATGTCCATAGATTGTTCTTCTTGCATTCTTCCGTAATTATCGTGTAGTAGAAGCTGCAAGAACATACGCTGATATGCCTACCGTGACAGTAGAGTCACATCGTGACACCGACGTATCGCAAGCCACTCGATTTTCTTTAAATTTCCTGGAAAAGTAATACATCAAGAACGCGTGGCGAAATGGTAGAGACGCATCCATGCTTTCACTTGACATAGAAGGGGCTTTGCCGAACGCTTGCATACAACCTTTGGAAGCGAAGGATCCCAGAGCGCACGGTGCAACTCATAGGGGTAATACTAGAGGGGCGACGAACACGGTTGAAGTTCGGTGATTACACCTCAGACCTATTCCAGCTTGTGAAGGGATAGACCAGGGGATCCGCTATCTATGATACTCTACCTCTTCTGCAACACTGACTTCTTCGATCTGACTGCTCTCCGTGACTATTTCTCTCAGTTGGCTTTGTTGACGACAAAAACATTGTTGTCGACATGGCACAGTGGCAGAGAACGTTCAGGCACTCAAGATGTTCATGGACCAGAACGATGGGTTCGCATGAGCCTACTCACATCACTGCAAGTTTGTTCTCGACAAGCTGATTGTGCACAGCTTGTTTTTTTCTTGTTCAGACTCTTCGGTCT